>JAECUM010082230.1:0-11967 GCA_016617855.1 Megalonaias nervosa | reverse complement strand
TTTTTTTTTTTTTTTTTTGTCAGAGAAATTCTAACTTTATCACCAACTTTAAATTTATGTCTTCGATACATGTTTTTTTCGTTTGCTAATATTGGATTTTTAATTGCGTCGTTTGGCGACAGCGAATGGGATTTGTTTCGTGTTATATATTCATCAACAATTTTCTGTAAATTGTCAATATATTTCTTTGTACTTTTAGCTGTTAGATATTTGTGGATTTTTTCGTTTAGTGTGCGATTAAATCGCTCGACGACAACACTTTTACCTTCATTTCCAGTGACATATATTTTAGCATGTCATTCTGTTCCAAAAACTGCTCAAATTTTTTATTAAAAAATTCTGCTCCATGACCGGTCCAGATTCTGTTTGGTTTTCTTTCTGTACTTGTTATTATTTGTTTTAACGCATCAGTTATCGACGTTCCTGCCTTATCTGACACCGGTACACTAAAAGCATATTTACTAAAAACATCTATGACATTAAAAAGATATGTGTTTGGAGAGCCATCGTCGCCAATGTTAAACTGAGCAAGATTTGACACATCAACTAAATCTATCGACCATTTGCGACAACCTTACGTCGCGGAAACTTCTTTTTTTAAAGTTTGTGTAGTTCTGACGCCAGATCATCATATAATTCTTTTCCGAGTCGAGACTCTCCGAGTCCGAGTTTATATTTTGATCCAATAGAACCCTGCACCAACTTTCCGTCAACACGCTCTTGCATATTCAAGGGTTTCATATCACGAAGTTCGTCTAGCATTACTTCATCGCAGCTGTGCTTATTTTGTTCGTTATGACGGTAGCAGATATCATGGCGCATTGCTATTGCATCAACTTGATTGTAAGGCTCTTGTCCTGGCAGCGGATTGTCGTTCTCGTCAAGTTGTTTATCAAGAGGATTATAAGGTCCAGTATATTTATGGCCTGGCAATGTCCAACCACCTTTTGATTTCGGCAATTTGCCAATTAATTTGTGTATATCTATACCTGTTTCAATTATTTCTCTGTTATTGCATTGTTGACAGTACGTGACAATTTGGTTTTGCTCAAGAGATGAATCTCTATCACAATCTCACTTGCATCTCATTATTAATTAATCATCTGCTAAAATAACGTCCCTTACGGGGCATCCCGCTCCTAACGATGGTACTGTTGGTGATAATTTCTTTAAAAACATACTTTTTCTTTTTCCACAAATTGCGCAAATACTTTTCAGCATTATTCTGTTATTTTTTTTCTGCTGTTTCATTGATATTTTCTGTTTTAGTTTTACACTTAAGAAAATATGTTGACATTTTATATTTGTAAGGTTAAATAAAATTAATTGCAAATTATCATTGTTAGCAGATGGCCGTTTATCAAATTACAAAATAAACTTTAAAAAATCTGGATTATTTTTTAATCTGTTCAATGAACATCACGCAGTAATATCCACAATCTGATGTTCCAACAGGTTGAAGTTGATTGGATGAATAATTTATCTTTTTTTATATTTTTTACTCATATATTTTTTTATTGCATCACTTGGTAAAAGTCCAAATGAATCAAAATAATTGTCATTGTGGACTGCGACCCAATGTGTTCCAGACCCATCATTAAAATTTTGTATATTAATTGCGCAAACACCAACATCTGAGATGTTAGCAAGTTCACCTTTAGAATAAACTCCACGAATTTTTTTACTTTTATAGCTTATCAAGTATATCAAAGTTACTTAACGCGGCCGAGTTCCTGGCAGTGTTAGTCCTCTGCCTATTCCCAGCAGATATGGCAATAGACTTCCCGCTACTCCCGCCAGCAACGGTCCTATAAATCCGCCTTTGTTTGTTTTTCGTCGCGTTCGCGTTTTTTTTTCCGTTGTTGTTTTTCTTTTTGCTGTTTTCTGTCGTGGCATTATATTTATCTTTAGAAAAAAAATTTCCTTTATTCCACTGCCCTCAACTGGTTTTTTAGTTGCATCAGATACTGCGCCAGACGCTGCTGCTAATCCTATTGTACCAAGTACTGGCAAAATTTTAGGTATTAACGTTCTGGCCATTACAGATAATGCTGGACCAAATAAACTACCTTTAACAACGATGTAGCTTGCTATCGCAGTTATTTGTGTGGCACTTAAATTTAAAACAAAAGCTTTTTTGCGATCATATTTATTTATTGTCTTTTGGTTAACATTAATTTTGTTAAAGTAGCCCAAACACCTGCTTGGTCGCTATATTTTATTTTTAATGATACCGGTCGTTGTTTAGCAACAGAAGCTGCTAACTTCATAACTTGACCGTCAGTTAAATATGTTTCTTTTGCAATATATTTTGTCATCCTTTATTTTAAGGTTACAGATTAAACTCAAACTTGGACTGACATTTTACCTCCGACAGAACCAATTGTAACAAATCTGTCGCTGATTACCATTGCATACACATACAACGCCGCAGCTGGAACTACTTCTAATGTCCATGCAATTTTAATATCAGCTGTAGAATCGACAGCTCTTTCACTATGTTTACTAACATCAAAATAAAATATTGGATAAAGTGTACGAAATTCCTCTACTGATATCTAAGATCCGTCTCCGACATCTTGATATTTCTGTCCTGCGTCGAGTAAATACATGTAAGGTCTAGTAATATTTTTATTATCATTATCTGGAAAATTACATTATATCGCTCGTTCTGGATATTGCGATGAATTTAATCTGGCGTATATTCGTCTAACTTCGGCGTTATCAAATATTGCATTACTTTGTTATTGATTGCCACGTCGCGCTTGCTGCTGAAATACAACAAATAATTGCCGCGGCAGTTGTTCATTTGATGTTGTTTTAACTCGCCATGTGTAGTCGGTTGTATTTGGAACTGCTGTTTTATATATTTCATGTTGCTGAAAATAAATTCTGTTTGTGTGTTTATCAAGTATACTATTTAATTCTGACGCTTTTGTGACTGACGGAGTTATTCGTGGCATCCATAAAGCAAGTTTGTTTATGATAAACTGCACTCGATCTAAAATAAGTGTATGTTTAACTCCACGAAATACTTTATTGTAATCGCGACAAAATCCAAATGTTGTATTTAACGGCAAGCTGATATCTGGCACTTTTAAATAAACACCAACCATTATTTATAAGAGCTACTTCTGTTCCAGCTGCAATTGCGACAGGTGGATTGGCCACCGTCATAATCTGGCCACGAACTTCTAACATTGCTTTGTGTGGCAGCAGAAATACATCTTCGTCTCGAGTATTAAATGTTCTAACACCGGCCTTATTTGGCTCATTAGAAATTTCGTCGAGATACTCAACATAATCAAATGCTGTTACTGTGTCGTCGGTGACAAAAGTTTCTGCTAAATCGAGATAATTTTTAACAGACATTTTTTATTTATTAGGTTATATAAAATATTGTCATCAATCACGAAGTCGATAGCGAAGCTATTTTGGCGCTGTTACTTTAGATATTAATTTTTTGTTTAATCTGCTCACCTTTTGGTGATAAAAGTTTTTTTTTTTTTGTTGTTATCATAGCACGTTGAGTTTCTTTTGTTGGTACAATTTCTGAAATAGCTTGTTTGATTGTTGGTATTCAACGTTGTGGATCGCCTTTACTTTTATCAGCAACCTTTTGACCCACCGCAGTTCCAGCAGCTGATGTGGCGCCAGTTGCAAAGCCTTTGACGCATCAAGTGCAATTGGTGCAATCTTATTCGCGATTCCTGGAACATTTTCAATAATTTTAGTAAATATATTTCCCAAAAATCCATCAATAATTTTTCTTCTGTAAAATTGTTCTGTTTCATATTATATCAATGAATAATAAATAATTTGTCGCGGACAACTTTGCATGAGAGAACGTGGTGGAGCGTCTGGAGAAAAACTATATACTGTTTGTCCTTTACTTCCTCGAGTTGAGTAAGATCCAGTTGCAATAGAACAATTTATTAATATTGTGTTTACGTCAGATATATTTACTGGCAGTTCACCGTCATGTGTACTACTTGGATCAAAACCAATATAATTTTCATGATAAAATCCTATAAGTGTTGCTATACTTGTTGGTGATCCAAAACCAATTAACATATTTTTTAATGTTATTCTGGTGCGTAACGTATTATAATTCGGTGTCAGCTCAAAATTGTCAGCAATACCATTCGCATTTGTTATCAACTATTTTATTGTTTTATTTAGATCAGTGACATTATAAGCTCCTTGTGGAATTTTAAGTGTTTTATACATATGAGCAAACATTGGGACTTCGGCAAATGTGAATTCATCATTTACTCCAGTTTTGACGTTAGCTATAGAGTACCAGCACGTTCTGGAAATTAGTCCAATCTCATACTGTTTTTCAGTATCTAGTTGTATTGGTGGAATATAATTTACAGAAAAATTTGCGCTATCTTTCGCGGCTGCACTAGAGTTTAGTAATAATGTTGTTGACATTATATTCTTTATTTTATAAAATTAAATCCGCCGATTAAATCGTTGCGATTGAATCGTTATGTAAGATACTGTATTCGTCAGATGTTAATAAATTTTCTGGTCTTAAATGATCATGTATATCAATAATTTCATTGCCAATTTCAGCACCAACATTTCCAGCTTCTTTTGATAATATCAACAGCATTATTCTGCCAATCATTTCGGTTACTGATGTAAATATATTTACTCGAGAGTCTGCGACCCCGGTTCCATTTTTTTTTTCTTCTGCAGCTTCTGCTTCCTCAGCTTCTTTCTTTTTTATGCGATTTTCATCTTTTATTTTAAATTTCCTGTGAAAATTCCACGTCTTACCAAAACCTGTTTCTCTGTTATCACTGCTGTTTGATAAAAGACTCCAGCGATAACACCAGTCCTAATTTTTTTGTTAGTTCAATCATATCTTTGTCTTTCGTAGCTTTATCTATTTCAGCATTAGACTCATGGCCATCCTTCATCATTTTACTTATATCAGCAATAAGTTTATCATACCTTTCTTTTGACCAAGTTTTTACATTATTAATATTATTTATATCATTTTCTTTTCAAAATTCACGATAATCATCCTCAGTTATTTTATCATGTGCTTTTCTTCTATGATATCGTTTTTTATCTTCAACACCCAAAAACTTTGCTGTCATCTCACCAATTTCTTTTTGCTCTTGTTCAATATCTCCTATTTTTCTGATAATATTCCCAGAAGATTTCTAATTTCATGTGAAGTTAATTCTACTACTCTTCGTTCAAATACAAGTGGATTATTTAACAGACGATTTAGTTCAGTTGGTCTAGCAGCAGGATCAGCAATATTTGTATAAGTGCCGCAGCCATCGTTTTCTTTCTTCATCAGATCTAGCAACAAATTTTTCAGCAGCAGCTTCTTGTTGTTCTTAGCCAGACCAAGTAAACCTTTTTCATGCAATCTTTTAAGTTCTTCATCTGATAGCGGTAAAATTTCAGGTTGTTTTCCAAGTAGCTGGCTTTAAAATTTTAGCTGATTCTTCTGCGGCAACTATCTGTCCACGTCGTGTTTGCTGCACTTTTTGCTTAAATTCTGCCTGAGATTGAGGAAGTTTTTTTTTTAGATCTTCTATATGTTTTCTGTACTTTGCTAGTTTGTCCATATTATATTAAACTTATTGTAGATAATTTTCAATACAGCATCTAAACATGTTAGCTGGATTATGTGTTAGTTTATCAAATAAAAAGAACTTATATTTGTCTTTTGTTGCCTGATGATATAATTCAACAAATTTATCTTTTGTTACGTCGCCACATTGCTCGTTTGCAATATTTCTAACCTCGACGTTGTCCAGTCCTGGAAATAATATAAAACAGCCAGTATTTCGTCTAATAAATCTGTCAACGTTGTAAAAACCTTGGGCGAGATAAATAGAATTATAATTTTTATTACGCGACAATGAAAAATATGATCTTATTTTATTCACCTCTACATTATTCAGTGGAATATCATCAAAACAACTATCTTATGTTCGTACGAATCAAATTGATTAACTGGAACAAGATCTTCTGGCTGCTTGATAATAAAAAAATCTTCACCAGCTTCAAGATCATCACGAAGTTGATTATTATATTCGCAAAGTTGCGCATATTTATCTTGTTGGGGATTAATTGTGTAAATATAAACTCAATCGTAGTTAAAATTATTTCCGAGAAGTAAATTCATAAGTAAATTTGTTTTTTCCGAGCCATTTCTACCAACAACAAGATAATGACAATCTGGAAGTTCATTGTTATGTATGTGTTTCACCAACCGCTCTGTATCAAAATTTAATATCGACATATTATAAAAATTGTCAGACAATAAATAAATAATGAGCCATTATACAAAATTTGGAACAACATTAGGAGATTCGTTTCTACAAATACAATAACAAAAGGTCATATTGATTTATCTGGTTACTTAAAAAAACTGGTGATACAATGACAGGAAACCTGTCCATGTCAAATCAACGAGTACTAGATTTAGAAACAAATTATCCGCCAGTAAATATTGTTAATACACAAGCTGTTAGTTATGCACAACTAAAATCTGTTGACAATAATAAACTATCATTAATAGGAGGAACTTTAACCAGTAACCTAGATATGTCAGGAAAAAATTATAAATTTAGAGACCGGCAATCCACCAGCAAACTGAAATCAAACTCAAGCGGTAAGTTACTTACAGTTGAGGTATGTGGATAATAACAAACTTGATTTGATAAAACCGGTGGAATGGTTACAAGTAATATTTACATGTCGAGTAAAACAAATTATTGGGTTAGAAACTGTATATCCCCTAGGAAATGTAGATAACACGCAAGCTGTAAGTTATGCGCAACTAAAATCTGTTGGCGACAATAAACTTTACAAAGCCGGTGACACAACGACAGGTAACCTGTCTATATCAAATTCAAAAATAACTGGATTGCCGACAACCTCGCCACCAGCTAATGAGACTGGTGTCATTAGTTATGTTCAGTTATAAGAGGAACTTACCTCATATTTTAAGAGATCCGGTGGACCAATTTCAGGCAACATAAGCATGAGAAATAATAAAATAACTACGACATACGTTCCAGTTAACCCTAGTGATCTAACAAATAAAGCGTATGTTGACAGTCTCTCTAGTGGTGGTATAAAACGAACCAAAAATAATGTTGGGTATATTCCAACAGTTTTTAAGGCAACTGACAATCGAGTTGGGTTTGAGGTAAGTACGTCAACATATTATCCTTATTACGCTTTCTCTGATAAACAGGAATGGACAACAAACGGGGAAGTTGAAAACGTTTGGATTAAAATTTAATGTCCTACTGCAGTCGCCATTTGGCAATTTCATTTGCGCGGTCGATTAAACTCTAGTGTTGGTCAAATTTATAATTGGCGGTTTGAAGAATCAAACGATGATATCAACTGGACAACATTATATATCACAAATAACACGTATATTACAACAACACAATATTTTACAATTCCGACAGAAAAGAGAGTTAACAAGTACTTGTATTTTCTATTTTATGTTGTCGCTGCTGAACATCCGTTTCCAGGACTAACAGCATTTTAGATATACTCACTCGATGATCAAATTTAATCTAATGCTATAAAATAATGTCAGAACCACCAATTATAACTGATGCGAGAGAATTTTATGATAATATTTTATTCCTAAAAAAGATGTTGGGGATGAATCACTATCGGCACGTGCGATAAATACTACGAAAAATGTACAATTCCAATGATAAACTCCCAATTGTCAGAAGAAGAAAAAAAAAAACTGTGTTCGTGTTATGTATATGCGAGGACCACAACTAAAAGAAGCAATAGAAAACTTTGATATTATAAGCAGATACTGTCATCCTGATGATTTTCTGGAAGAACAAAAACAAGTTGAAATCCTGTTGAAAAAATATTGCTTGAGCTTGATTTCAAAAATATAAGTTTGATAATGCGATCAGGTTTATTAAAAGCACGAGTATCGCAGGTGGAAAAAGAAATGAACGATAACCATGATCGTCTCGACAAACTATCGGAATCTAGGATAATAGGAATAAAAATAAACAGAATGTTATATAATAGTTTTTTAAAAAGAGAAATTTTTAAGTATCTCGGCATGTACTACCACGACAAAGAAACCCCAATTAAATTTTTTTACTATGACGGTTGATATGGAATTATTTATTAAATGTACGAAAAAAACTAGAATTTGATCCGGTTATTGTTTGCAGATCTCTAACGATAATAAAAAATTTTGACGATGAAATTAGTAATCTTAGTGATAATGAGCGAGAAAAGTTTTTTGACGAAGTAACACAAACAAAGTTGGAAGTAAAAATTGATTCTTATTACGACATAAGTGAAGAAGATGATATCCCATTTCCATCAATCCAGCTCTCTAGACAACTGTCATTACGAAATAATTATGATGAAATTGAGAAAATACTCACAAAACCATATGAAAAAATAATGTTAAAAGTAGCTTCTGCTATTAGCCTTCTCACAATTGAACTAGATAAGCTTCAAAAATTAATGCTAGCAAATTTCGTAATCGCATATGCAATTATCAGATAACATCTTGTTCTCAAAAATTTCACGTTAGATCAAATAAGCTTGATATTAGGTTATATTGATGAGACATAAAAAGATTACAGTAATTTGGTGAACGAAACAGATTTGTATGAGCGTGAAGTTGGAGACATTTTTGATTCATATACTTGGTTAAAGAAAAATGAGGTATTTACAGATAAACGATTTGATGATACTTCGTCAGATGTTTATAACAAGTACAGAACTTTTATAGCTGATCCTAATAATAATAAATTTCGTGAATTTCTTGATTCACTTGTTGGTACCAGAACTTTTGTCTTTGAATAAAAATTGTAAACAAATATTGTATGATGAAAAAACATATCATCGATTTGAATCATATTTCAGAAAATATTCCGAAACAAGATGTTGACGCACTAATGCAATATTATAAATTTTGTCATAAAAACCTCTGGTGTGTAAAACAATGTTACAAGTATTATAGTAGAATACTTCGAATAATATTATATTTACCACTGCTAATGACCGGCTCTGGTATAATCTCAAGTGGAGCAATATTAAATCCGTTTTTGTTAATAATATCTGGTGTCAGTGTCTCTCTTTCAACAGCATGTAAGAAAATTGAACCACGACTTGAGACTAAAAAAGAATGCTTGTAAAAATAGCAAGTATCACTTACAAAAAATTATTTGATCAGATACGATCATACTTGCGAGGTCTAAAATATGATATGGATGATTTAATACGAGAATTTTCGTATTATTGACAGTTTGTTAACAGATATTCTGCCAATGAGAGTCAGCAGGTATGAAAAAGATTATCATAAAATATATTAGTATTCGATATCTAAACTCTTCGATAAAATCATAAATTCTATTTCACCTTAAGTAACTTGAAATTCTGGGTTCTCATTAATAATACCTACAACATCTCTCATAAGTTGCATATCCGCCGGTCGATTAATTTCAGTTTGTCTATAATAAAATGAAGCTAAACATCTTTTAACAATTTCACTCGGCAAATAAAATATACGCAGGAAATTGTTAATATAATATGGTTTTTCATAACAAAATGGTTCCATTGTAACAACATAGAAAATATTGCCAAGATACTCCATAAAATCGTCAATGTTATCATTGGTAATTTCATCGGTTTTAATAAAACCTGTTAGCATATCAATTACTTCATCAAATCTATTTACTTCCATTATACTTATAGTAATTTATGTGTCTAATTTAAAATTTATTTAAGTATGTTATAGTAGGTTCTAGCAAAAAAGGTTTCTAAACTAGGATATTCTTTCTCCGGCAAAATATTTTGTTACAATTTATTTATATTAACACAAACATTTGTCGGAAAAGATAGCCTAATGGTCTCTTTCCCCTCTGTCCAAATTCGGGAGGGGAGATGTGGGTCTCTGGTCTAGAATCCTCTTTTCGCTGAGGACCCTCATCTTAGTTTACTACTGAGGCGTCTCCAGGTCAAAATAATTAGCTGAACAGATTTTAATAATGAACGTATTTACATGGCTGATGACGTGGCAAAATCAAACGTGACTTCCAATGATCTAAGGCAATGGCTTTTATTTTTGCCATCGATGCACACTTCTTTTCTGAGTTTATGAAAAAAGATACGGTTCATCAAACAATCTCTCTATTTTAACATTGTTGCTAGCACGATCTAAACAAGTCATGAAATATTCTAAAGGAAATCCAAGACTGCATTGATGAAGAAAATACACTCAGTATTTCCACACACCATGGAATCTGAACTTTTTAATCTCACATTATTGAACTGAGTCCATTTTTCTAGAAAGTTAATGATAACTTTCAGAGGAGGTAATACACAAGAGTCAAAATTGTCAATACTGTGTTTGTTGGGAAAATAGGCGGTTACCTGGTGATTTCCTGGAGATGGCGGTCGTCTGTGTTGATGACATATACTTGAACATTCTTAGGGATTCAATTTGAAAGTTCATCGTTATCAAACAAAATGCAATTTCAAGAAGATGTATACGAAATGTTAGCAAGCAGGCAATGAAGTTCTCGAGTACCGTTTTTGTTTCTTTATTTTTCTCACAGGTAATGATAAGCGATGAGTTCACAAGTTACTTTTTCCTTGAAATGTTCTGTCGAATAAGTTGTTTAACAACGGGCAATATTTGTAATCAGTTGCAAGAGATCTTCGGTGCGTTTCTTCTCCAGAGAAGTCAGTGGAGGAAAGGAATGGTCCATCAAGTCTTATATGACTTTATGTCTCTTTGAGAGATTCGATGCTTCTTTCAGATACTCTTCCAACCTTTCTTCTCAACTCGTCATCAAATATGTTATACTGTTTCTGAATAGAACGATCGATTTACCATCCACAGCACTGCTTCGTCGTCAGACCTACGATTCTTTCAGCCATGTTAGTAGCAAATGTTGCGTGGTACAAAATGTTCATATCTCAATTCAGGGTGTTTTATCTTTCATGGTGCACAAAATGTACATTTCAATGCTTTTATTGACTTTTTTTATTATTATGATGCAACAAATTCACATTTTATAAAAGAACAGTTCATATTGTTCCCTTTCATCATATAAAAAATATTTACATTTAAGAAAGTTCAGTTCATGTTTTCTTCATGGTGCAATACATATACCTTTCAAAAAAACAGTTCTTGATTTCTTTTTTGTTTTCGATTATATTATAAGGCATTCACATTAGAAAACATTGTTCACGTTTTTGCTGTTTCTTTCATGGTGCAAGGAACTCATTTTTAAATATTTACAATACACAGTTCATGGTATTTTTCATAGTGTAACATATTTACATTTCAGAAAAGCAAACTTGTGTCTTCTTTCTTTCATCACCCACACACATAAAGTAATCCATATTCACTATGTCATAATCAATCACCTTTTTCCTCCAATACCTTGTTAAATCATGTCAAACACTCAGTGATATACTATCAGTACCGAGTGCTCTAATGTCCGAAACCAAACTATCTAATTAACATTGCTCTCTTTATCAAACTTGCTATAAAATAAATAACTCGCACTTTAGTTTCCAAATTGCCGTCAGAAGTGACCAAGACCCCACAATTACTATTCAACACACCCTTTTGGTGTGTCCATAACCAACTCATCTACTGACCATACAGGATAGGACATTAAAGAGGTGTAAAACAAGAATGTGATGCTCATAAAAGACAAATTGTACAGTATCATACATGGTCTAAACAAAAGAAACAAAAGTTAGCAATGCTTACGCACATACGTAAACAGAGCTTTCTGTAGAAATAAAACAGGATGGAAAGAAGAACCAACGCACTCTTATGGACGAACATTGGCTTGCTTCTAGAATACAAGATATCCAGTCATTTATATCAAACACTGACATTAAACATTAATCCTTTACGGAATCAAACGGGGTCGTTGAATTTGTAATATATGACTTATTTGT
>JAECUM010082227.1:0-15194 GCA_016617855.1 Megalonaias nervosa | reverse complement strand
GCAATCCGGCGCGGAAGTTATGGATGTCGTCACAGCCCTGAAACGCCAGTCAGTACTTATTTCAAATTCAGTTGTACTAATGGACAAACCTAATGCCAGTATTGTGTAAGCCACCTGTGCAATTCACCAAATAAAATAAGTCTATGAATTTCGTTGTTGTTTTCACTCAAAATTGGAATTTTGTGTACTAAGTGTACATATGAAAATTTCTAAAATATACCAATCGGCTAAGTCAAAATGACTCATACATATTATGTATCATGCTTGAACCGACGAACACTCCGTTTATATGTCTGAAGCGCAGACGTGAAGGAAAACACCCCTTACACAAAAACTAACAATACCCACATTACCATCAATAACATGGAACGCGCGGACCTAAAATAAACACTTACGTTTACTTTTTACATACAAACACACTTTATTTCCGCTCATACATACAACATCCCCCAAAATATCTTACAAGGCAGGGAAAGGAAGTGTTTATAGGCACAATTCTATTATTTACCTACAGACAAACACAAAGACAGACAAATATTTCGGCAGTTTGACTACTGTCTCTTTTTCAGATTGTTGGGTAGCCCTGAAAAGGGCTGTTGTGTTAGGGGTTGTGGCAATCTCTTATCGTCTTGCTGCAGGCTTTCCCACAGGTTAGGGTCTGCTTCTGTGGAAGGAGAAGGAGAACTCTTTCGTGTCTACATGACAGTCCACAAAGCCTCTGTCTGTCTTCTGCTGCTGCTGCTGCTGCTGTTGCTGCTCTCTCTGCT
The DNA here is from genome assembly GCA_016617855.1 of Megalonaias nervosa. NCBI lineage: Eukaryota > Metazoa > Mollusca > Bivalvia > Unionida > Unionidae > Megalonaias > Megalonaias nervosa. The sequence goes on along the minus strand of JAECUM010082227.1, from coordinate 14,427 downwards.
TCTGAAGTCTATACTTCTCGGTCCACTCTTCTTGCTCCTTCTCGATGTCATCTCTGAAGACCTCTTCTAGCAGGTCTTGGGCCACTTTTAACATCCTTGACATTCTCTATATCTTCAGGCTTGGGCATCAGGTTTTGCCTGACAACGGTGTAAATTCACGTAGGATTCGTTCAGTTTAGCTAAATTAGAAGGCATCTTCATAGGTTTAAGAGTCAACAATGGATGATCAGACTGGAGACCGTCCCGCTTTATATATCTCAAGCGCGGAAGCGATAGCAGACATCCGTACGATTTTTTGGGTAGGAACATTATAGCTGATCTCATGGTGAGGGATAGAGAGAAATCAAAGAGGATATATTCACAGTGTTCATTTTCAAAACAAACCATCAACACGTTTTTTAAAAGAGAACATTTAACCAACACATGATATAAATTTTTTTTCAAACAAACTATTTTTGACAAGGCTGACAACGTTGTGAAGTCAAGTTAGACTTCCACTGATAGAAGTCATTTGGCCATTGATGTACATTACGCTTCCTAGCTAAGACAAGAGATATCCATAATGGTCACAAAACTATCGATCTAATTTTTCATCGTTTCTAGAAGAATCACGATCAAAATAAGTCACTAGATGTTCTAAGGGACATCCAAGACAGCGTTGATGAAGAAAACATATACACACAATATTGTCCACACAACATGGAATCTGTGCCTTGTAATTTCACATTATTGAATTATGTCATCTGGGCATTTCTTCTCATAAAGTCGATGATGTCGTCTTGCAAAGGTAGTAATCCATACGAATCAAAATACTCCACACAGGTATCGTGGGGGAAAGTAGTCGGCTACCCAGTGGGTTCCTGGGATATGACTGTCGACCGTGTTGATGACATAAGCTTGATGGTCTTTTAGGTTTGCGATGAGGAAGTTCATCTTTAGCGCACACGACAGGATTCCAAGAAGAGGTGTAGGAACTGTTTTTAAAAGGCAATAAAGTTCCCAGGTATCTATTTTTGTTTTATTTTTTCACAGGTAATGATCTTGGTAGTGGCACGTAACCGGGATTCATTGCTGAATTCGGTTTGCAAGTTGGATCCTTTGTTTCCACAGACTCGGGCGGAGCCTTGGCTGAGTACTGACGGGGAGCGCGACGTGAACGCGGATCCATGCTCCCATTGTGCAGTCAACCTTGTCCGATGGGGCCAGGCCACTAACTCTTCCTGTTTCTTTGGAGCTCTTCAGACCATGTCACACATTGCGAACAACTGTCCACTGACAAAGTTTCTCAGGTGGACTGCATGCTCTGCACCTTGCTGATGATGACGTTGTTAAATGGCTGAGCACGCACTGCACACGATAATAATACAGGTAATGATAAGTCATCAATTCAATCCTGACTTTTTACTTGAAAATAACTGTCAAGTAATCGTCTCTTTGCATCGTCTCCGTACTCTGGGCCAAAAGAGATTCGAAGCGATGGATCTCCAGAGCAGTCAGTAGAGGGGAGGAATGATCACTGATGCAACACTGCTTCTTCCGAGATGAGGCCACAAGCGTCATCCAAATACTCGTTCAATTTTTCTTCATGACTCATCATTAGTCATTTATCTGTTGAATTTGACTGGGATAATCGTTTTGATATCCATAGCAATAGTTCTTGGTCAACCCTGTGATGGTTTCTGCCAGATGTTTGGCAAAACAGGAGACTAAATGTTGTTCTTGTTCTCGCCATCTGGACATGGCCATCACCTCTTCGTCTTTGTCTTTGTTGGTGAGTGATTCTGCTTCCACGATATCTTGCCATTTCCATTTCCAAAGATTCTCCACCATTCAGAGAAGGATAAGAGTCTTCCATAGCTTCTAATAGTCTAGAATGACTTCTCTCAAACTGTTGATTTATATTGTATTGTCGAATTCGGCATACAAGATGACGTTCACCGTGTGGTCAGCGAGTAGAGCTTCTGCAAACTGACGTTCCACACGCAGTTGACCGGATTTTATAGGGTGGAAATGTCCCTCGTCGCTGCTTTGGTCTGGAGTGAAATCAAAAGCCCATAAAGCGTAACCTCCTGCATAATCTTCATACGAAATGCCCTGACTGATGTTGGTCCCTAACTGTCCTGTGGCTTCGTACAGGAACAAGTACGACCTCAAGTAATTCTTCTTCTCGTGACTAAAGTCTGGTACATAAGGTCTTGCCATCTCGACTGACTTCGATCTTCCTCGCTTTGCAATGCATAAACTGGAAAGGATTTTGATCGTGGTTCCGTTGAAGGCTGAATTCTTGACGATGCAAATGATTAAACGCTTGGGTAACTGTCCATGGAACAGATCATCTTCATCTTGGATCGGAGTCTAGCGGCGATTGTCATAACCATATTCACATTTCTCACAGTAATAATTGTATCCCAGGAATCCAGTGATGCTGGTAATAGCATCGAAATTTTCATCGTGATGATAGACGTGACTGTATTTTCCATCTTTGAAATTTTTGCCTCGAAACAACAGAGGGCAGCGCACTTCATGAGGGTGTCCTTTCAAGGTGCAGCGTGGAGCCAAGACGTCTTGCAATTTTTGCATTTCACGAATGCCACAGGGGGTGTCTCTGGACAGGCCAGCTTGCTGTAACAGGAGTTATGCTTCTCTTCGTTGTTTGGCTCGGTACGATTTTTAATAGTTAGCCAGGCTATTTTCCATTCTGCTGTGTCATTCTTGTCAGCATAGGTTGGTCCCACCACGATGGCCCTGGCTAAACACATCTTGTCTTGAGTGTTGTTAATTTGAACAATACTGCGCTTGATGCTGCGAAGGTCGTTCAACAAAAACACTTTTCTATGTTGTCCGGTCCATTTGGGAAGAGAAAGGTGGGCCATGTACAGTGTCGCTTTTCCATCGGTGATGTGACATTTGTCGTTGGATTGCTGTACGTGTTGAATCTTGTCGATGACTTTGGAAGGTGTCAATTCTGATGGCCTGCTAAACTCGATCCAAATGGGCGCTTCAGACTGTCGTGATAAATGGAAAGTGTCAAGCGATCGTCTTCGTTGGCTCGACATTGTCGTTTTAGCGTGGTTAACAAGGAATCCAAAACATCGGTGATGAACCTCTCTGCTTTCTCTAGCGGTACGTTTGCCTTGAAATCTTTAAATTTCATCATGTACGTGTAGGCCGTGGTTCTAAATTTTCTAGAGGAGCGTTTATCCGTCTCTCGAATGTTCTTTTCAAGGGTTAATGGTAGTGGTCTTTGGTTTGACGCAGACTCTCTGGGTCTGGATTCTGTTTCACTCATGTCATCTTCAAAGTCACTAGCATTTATTTGATCCAAGACTTCAGCTACAATGCGAGGCTATAGATCACGTTTCTGCCTCTTACTTTCTTCTCCTTTCTCACGAAATGGTGCGATCGTTTCATCTTGATTGCAAGAAGTCAAATGATTACATTTTGAACGCCATGGTCCACTATATATCAATGTAAGACCAGTATCTTCCCTATATAAAGGGTCAGTTTCTTCCCTCAGAGTATTCATTTCACTCTCAATCCGACCCGAAGGATGGAAGAGCCAACACAGATCGAACTTATGATCAGAGCTTTTCGAGGTGTCATACGAAGGTTTTCTTCAGAGAAGCCAAGGACTACTTCCCCTCCTTTCGAGATAAAGATCAAGATACTTGCTATATGTCACAAGAAATGGCATTGGTCTTCAGAATGTTCACAACGTCAAAGCAAGACTGGTGTCAGAAGAGAAAAAATCAAGATATCTGCTTTCACTGTCAAGAGAATGGACATTGGTCTTCAGACTGTCCTAAGAAACAACAGGAGGAGGTAAAAGAGGGGTTCAGAACAGGAAGAGGAGGAAGAACCCCGAAACGTCAAGAAAGAGAAGAAAAGAAGATGAGAAGAAAGTGAGGAAGATGAAAAACCTGTGACATTGGATTGTAAATTTTTTTTACCAGAGAATATAACAGAAAGATAAACGTAAGTGTCTCTTGGATTTGATTTTTTTATAATAACGACCTACACTCACGCAGTCACACACGTTTATCATGGGAAAAAAAGAAGGGTTTTATTTGACTTTGGCAAACATTCAGTAGTCTCTTTTCGAGAGAGGTGAGTGGCCCTGAAAAGGACCGTTGGGTGGCATTTTTGTTGTTGTTTTAAAAACAAACTCAGGAACGGGAAGTAATGTCTTATCCCTTTGCCAAGGCCTACTTCTGGACCTGGTGATTTGGTAGAAATCACTAGCCTTGGTATCTCAGGTGTAGTAGGCGCGTTGATAGGGTTGGAGTGTTTGACACGGGAAGGTCATTTTCTGTTGGGTCGTATTAAAGAAGTCTGATACATTTGTTTCAGACTCCTTAACTCTGCCAAAATGTCTAAGAGTACCGTCACCTTTTGACTTTCACCGTCCTCTTTCTCTCCTAGACCTATCTTCTTCTCTGCTTCTTCTTCCTGTCGTTTTCTTCTTGCCTCTTCTTTTCGCTGCTGCAGTTGAATGAGAAAGGCTTGTTCTGCTTCTTTCTGCTGCTGTAAAAATGTCTCCAATTCTTCTTTCTGCCTCTGTTTAAAATCCTTGACATGCACTAAGGAAAGAGAAGGCGGCGAAGGTGCTAGTACCGGAACAAATTCTTGAGAAGAAGAGATAAAATCCACTAAATACCAATTAAAATTGTTCTCTTCTGAAAGTAGGACTTTGTTTGCTTTGGTAGCCTCTGCTATACCATCACTTCTCGTCTCCACGGCCGGTGCACCCCAATTCATCGTCTTCTTAATGTCCGTTATGTTCTAACTCTGTCGCATTGATTCACTGCGCACAGACGCTAGCACACCTATATAGGGAATGTGACGTCACAGGTAGCTCTCTTCGGATTGGAAGACAGACTCCGCACTGTGACTGAATTTTGTAACGCTTGTTAGGATTGGTAAAAGAACTCAATCCATTTCAATCCGCTCTTCCACTATAAATTACTGCGGTTCACTTCATTCCGTTCACATGTTCTCGTCACAAGATGTGGACTAACGTAGAATAGTCTACCCTTTTATCGTCGATTCTGTTCAACCCAGACTATTCCATGTATGTCAGATTATCATGGGCAATTACCCAGATCACAGAGACAATCCTTTGGAAACGAAGGATCTATCTGGAGAGACAAGGCTGTATGAAGAGGGTCTTAATCTTAGGTCCAGAGGTCAGGAGAAGTTTCAGAAAGAGAAGAAGATCCGTACGATGCCCTCTATGTTAACTGAATGGTGTCAACAAAAAAACCAAAGGCCCTTTTCAGGGCCACTCCATTGCCTCGAAAAGATTTACTCCCTTGCATACAAGTTTTAGTCGATTTTTTGTGTGACGGATTAATGTTCATTAATCAATATATGTGTGTGTATGTGTGTGTGCGTACGTTTGTGTGTATGTTTATATGCGTTTGTATGTGTGTGTGCGCGCTTACATTTGTGTGCATGTGTGTGTATGTGTGCGCGCGTACGCTTGTGTGGATGTGTATGAGTGTTTGTTTCATATGTCTATGTTTCTGTCTATGTCTCTAACCCTGTCTCTAACCCTGTCTCTAACTATATCTCTATGTCTATGTCTACATTTGTCTCTAGAGTAACGCGTATTCAGGTTAACCCCTTGCCACACTATTCCGCCCGACTGAGGTCAGCCAATTGCAACATTGTTGCTAGTTTCCAGTACCGTGACGTCACCCCTGTTCAATTCCTATTGTCCGTATACAGGCCTAATCCATGTTAATTTCCCTTGTCTGTATACAGGCCCAACCTTTTGCCCGTATATTCTTGTCCGTATAAATCTTGTCCGTATATCCCACCAAGGTGGTATTTTAATGATAATTCCCATTTTCCATATATCGCCCCCATCCACTACTAGTAGATGCAGAGAAAGTACCTAATTCAAAAACTTAAGCAATGAGATCAGAGGTTAATATATGATAAATATGGAGCGGACATAGCAATTGTCATTCCATGTGAGTATAGCACTCACTGAGGACGAGTTCCGATAACACAATTTGCAATGTACAATGTCAGATTGATATCATTTTCATTTAAGCCCAACTATACGATAAGAAAGTCTGTAGCAGGATGATCCAGGTTAGAATCAAATTTTAGCGAATCTTCTGAAAGCAATGCAATTTTGTGAATGAGATGTTTATTTATGACACAACTGTATGATGAATGATTCTGACACCAAATGGATTCAGCACAATAATACGCACCTTGTTAAGCGGCTGTTATAAGCAAATGATATCGTTCCTAACCGGAACTAATGTGAATATATAACTTAAACAAGCAATCAAAGAATAATCAACTCGTGGAATTTAATCAGATATGATTGATATATGGATCTATCACCGTGAATGATCAATGTTTTGAATGTAAACAAAAAATGAACAATGTTTTATGTACTTGAAAGGGTATATAATTATAGGATTTACACAATTATGAATAAGGTATGATTGTTTCACCAAGGGTGATACTATGACCTAGCAAGAGTGAAGGTTGTGGTTATTCCACTTGTAACTTGTAGCTTACAAGCATTGCTTAGATCAAGAAATTCATCCTATTGAAAATGAAATTCCTGATTTATGCCCAGCATGTGCGGTTGCATGAACTATCGAAAAAAGAGCTCTTGAGAATGATGTTGATTATGAAATTATTCCTTTAGCTGACACATTTATTGGTAAGTCTTTTTGAGGTCAATTTTGCTCATAGTTTTGAATAATCAAGAGGTATTTATCATAGTGATCCTCTTTTTACTACCCATTCTCTTTATTGTAATCACGGATGACAAGAGACAATCACTCATTGTCGAACCGGAACTAGATCCTGAGATCTCCTGCATATTTCAAAGTGATATTAGCTGAAACCACACCAGTATATGTTGGTTATTTTGTAAAAATGAGGCCCTTATGAGAAAATGGAGCCACCCGAAGTACCTGCTGATGACGCGTGAGCTTTAAAGGTGTTGCTCCTAAGGCTTATAGACAGTAAATTATTTGTCTAGCCTATGAAACTCCCTTGGCTGCTCATTTAGCAGTCAAAGACTTATCACAAGATCTTTAATCATTTTTTACTGGCCGAAAATTAAATGTGATGTTTGTAAATACTGTAGATCTTGTCACATTTGTCAAATGGCAGGAAAACCCAATTAGAAGATATTTAGGGCTCATCTGCAATCTCTTCCTGCATTCATTTGATGAACAATTTAGTAGAATAATGGTAAACTGTGTCTGTTCCTTCCCTAAGGCCAAGTCAGGCAACCAATATGAGTTGACCATAATGTGTGAGTTGACCAGATTTCCAGAGGGAAGCCCTTTGATAACCTTAAGACTAAAAAAGCAGTAAAAGCTTTGATAAAGTGGTTTCTTTTATAGATTTTAGGACTTCCCAAATCTGTCCAATCTGATCAATGGTCAAGTTTTTTGTCAGTAACTATCTTCCAATAAGTTATGTATGAATTAGGCAAGCAACCAACAATTTAAAGCTTCAGCCTCTGACACTGAAAGCCAAGTGGCTTTAGAAAGATTTCACCAGACTATGAAGAATATGATTCGATCATATTGCTTTGACACAGGACAAGATTGGGATGAGGGTGTTTATTTGCTTTTGTTCGATGTTAGACAAACGTTTCAAGAATCATCAAGGTTTAGTCTTTTTGAACTATTTTCAGGACATACTGTCCATGTACCATTGAAATAATTACAAGAGAAACTTCTTTAAAATGAAAATGCAGAGATTGATCTTCTTGATTTTGTCTCTGATTTTATATGTAAGTTGTGGCTAGAACTAATCTAAGTGGCTAGAACTAATCTTCATTCTACTTAGCCAAAAATAAAATCACGGTACGACCGAAATACAAGAGAACGGACTTTTTAGCTGATGATAAAGGTCTCAAAATCCTCTACAAGCTAAGTATTGTGGTCGTTATACAGTTAACATGAACATAAGTGACTTAAATTATGTCATTAGCACTCATGAGACACAAAAACAGAAACAAATATGCCATATAAATATGTAAATGGAGTAGTTTGATAGAAATACCATCGTTAGTCATTCAATCAATTTATTTGTACCTTTCCCACCCAGTGAGCATTTTATCGATACAATTGCACTGTAGTGTCTTTGTTTTAACCAATCTTAGGAATTTGAAAATATTAATAAATTCGGACCAGAAACTGCCTCATCTACATCTAGAAGAAAAGAGGGAATTAAAACAGCTGTTACCTGAATATGAGCAATTGTTTCCAGATGTTCCAACAGTAACAAATAATATTTACCATGATTTTAGATTCCACACTTGTGTAACAGCACCCTTATGGGACGAATCCTCTTAAGCACGAATGTTTGTCTTTTACTTTTGGCACATCTCTGTAGATTGCATATGAGCTATAATACTTGTTTACAGCTTTTAAATTCAATGTTAATTATAACCATGTTGACAAGTTTGGGGTGATTTTCCATTGGATTGCCAAGGAAGGTTATTGTGTACTGAGATATAAAGTAGTGAAGTTTATTATGTAGGATTAGATTGTATGTTAGCGTCGTAGTAGAGCTATGCAAATGCACCCCCATATATATATATATATATATATATATATATATATATATATATATATATATATATATATATATATATAGAGAGAGAGAGAGAGAGAGAGAGAGAGAGAGAGAGAGAGAGAGAGATTGTGCAGCTATTTTTCATTCCTAATTTGGACTCTGATTCTTATTTCCTATATTCTTAATTTAATATCAGTCAGCAGATGTGTTTGATGTTGTTTTTAGATATAATTTAAGAGGGAACCATTTGTTTGGATTATTAATTGGATTTACAATCTGCTCATATTACTGTTTGGACTATAATGTGATTCTGGCATGTTTGTGAATTTATTCAAAGGAGTTTTGGACAATGCTAGTGTGATACATCAAGACTGTTAGCACATCAGCACATTAGTGGACATTGAATTCATATGGGTTGTTTCAAAATAGCTTTTAAATGTTTTGTAAACCAGCAATAACTGCAATATTATTCATTCTAGCGACAGTTTATTAGATACTCTTTAGCTATTAGCAATTACCATTTTGCAATCATATACTCCTTGCAGTTAGAATAATTATAATGTATAGTTTCTGCTGTGCCCATTTAAATTTATATGGTCAAATACACGATATGATGACCAGTATGGCTACATAAATATTAATTTGGAAGGTTTATCTTTGAAGTAACATATTTCTACTTCTATCTGCTCTGGTCAGAGAGTATATTCTGGGCAGGCTAAGAGGCATATAGCATGAAAACAAATGGCTGGCCCTGAACGTAATACATAGTGTACTCGTGTTAGTAAATAATAAATGAAGGTCGCATTCACCTTTTGGCTGTAAAGGTGTAGGATTAACATAGCTGTATGCAATTATCAAATCTCATGATTGGAATATCAACAGTACCCCAAAATTGAACATTAAACACAAAGGTTCTTCTAAGTCAGTGAGGTATAAAATATGAGACCGAATGACCTACTCTGCAACGATGGAGTAGTGCTTATCAAGGTTTATCCCCTCACCAAGTTGTATGATTTTAGATACGATAGTATGTACAGCGCATGCAAAAACATGTGGTCATGAGTTAATGCACAAACTTAACCTGCGTCAACATAATGTGAAATGTAGGTCACAGTGTCCTTTTTGTATTTGAGTAGTTCTAATGGAGATGTATATAATTATCTAGTTTAATCGTTCAAGCATGAATAATTCAAACACAATAATGTAACCCAAGTCAGTGAAGCATGAAATATGGGTCACAGAGACCGACATTTGTGACGAGGGTGTAATTCGCATCATGACGCATTATTTCACCAGGTTTTATGATTCCTGATACAGCATATATACAGGATGCAAAGAAGAACGTGGCCATGAGCTAAGCATGAAAAGGAGACGTGAGCAATCTTCACTTTTTGTAAGGGTTAGAAACAAACAGGAATGTATACAGTCGTCTACTAGTATGATTATAGCATGAACTGAGCTAGAAAATTAAAACAGAACGAAATATAACCAAAGTTAGCAGAGCATAAAATATGGATCACAGTGACATATATTTGTAATGAGGGTGTAGTACTCATCAAGGTGCATCCCCTAACCAAGTTTGATAACTCCTGGTATAACAGTATGTATGCATTGTGCAAAAAAGAGCTAAATGCAAATACTTAATCAGTCCTGTACAATGTACATGTACAAGGTTAGCCCCAATAGACCCATCACCTCATGATAGGTGCATTGATTCACACTCCAAACTGTTGCCAAGGACTTTGGAAAGACCTTTTGAGATGTAGTGAGTCTGTACATATGTATATGTCAATGCCTATTCCAGTATATAGTACAATTGCTTTGATATTTCGTGTTGGTGAGCTGAAAGGTATTTCTATACGAGCCAGCATTTGATTTTTAAGGAATGTCGAAGAAACCCTTGAAAATAGGTAACAATAATCCTATGTATTTGTTCAACAATGAGGTCCTCCAACACCGCAAGTTTGGTCTAAAGAGACTATTTAAATAAGACTCAGAGGTATACTGCACTGAAATAAGACTTGCACAGGATTGTTCAAGATTTGGTCCAATTAACAGAATCTCCCCCCCCCTCCAACCTTTAATAACTTATGCTGACTAGTGAAAAACGTAGGCCAAGTTTATAACGGTCACATGAGTGAGAAAAATACGTAATATGGCCTCTCCCGCGGAAGGGTTGGACACCGTGAGTTACACCACACCCATACGTTGAAGAGTATGCACGCATGCAGGCATGCACTGACAGCTCAAGTGAACTGCTTCTAATGCCCATGGCAAATTATTCATGAAGTGGAGGTGCATTAAAATGCATGTAGAGACAAATATCTACTGATCCAAGTAACCCTGCCAAAACACAGCCATTTTGTACTAAAAGATTAAACAGTTCAGTTCGTCCACATGCAGCAATCAAATTCACATTTTTGCAGAACACAACTTTGCGTGAGTAAATTTCTCCTTGAATATCGATTTGGTAGCCGCATGTGGACCATGTGAAAACGATAAAATTTAAGTCTGTTAAAGTTCACTGGTAATTTGCATCTCTACAACGGTCCAGTATTAATTACATCTGAACTGATGTTTCTGTTATTATGAACGCAAAACATAATTTTGACATATACCACATTGAATATATGTCCACTGTAACATGTATACATATGGTATATTCAAACACTGAAATAAATATTTGTTCCTCAGTAAATAGGCTTATGTTCGTCAAAAATCTCATATTTCGCCATTATTCCTGGATCTTCAAAACATCTCGGAAACTGTCAGCGCAACTGAGAACATGATTTTTTGACATAAGACACTTTTTAAAACCATCTAAAACATGCAGATTTCAAACGTATTTGCGCTCCTCCTTAATGCAAAGTCAAATACGACAAACCATGTTCATAGCTCACTCCTTATGTCTCTCGCCATATGAGCCCCACAATTCATATACAAAATATTACACAATGCCTTTTTTCCTCCTTTCATTAATTGACATTCAAATGTTGCCTCTCATTTATGTTGTTTTGTCTTTTTGGGACATTCTGAATGTTAAGATGAGGGTAGTTAAATAAAGATAAGGCACATGAAGGAAATATACCCGCAGCAACAACAAAACCAACAACAATAACAAAGCGCAGCTAACGGTATTTTTTTATACTAGCGGGTTCTAAAAGATAATGGAATGATGATCTAAATAATAATACAGTGTATCGTTCCCTTACCGTGATCGTTTCAAATAGCAGTTATTGTTTCGATTCGTGTTGTAGAGTATATTCTTCCCTTGTATACACTCACAATCTTTAATTCTGACAAATCTCTCCAGAGTATGAAATAATCATGTGAATCATACACATGCAAGATATGAAAGTTCTGAAATCAGCATTGAACAAATTTAAACTGCAGTAAGTGTTAATATTTTTATTCATTGTTTCCCATTTGATGAAATACTTCAGTACACAAATTCACAGTGTCCTCTGCTGAAGACTAGACTTCGGTCTCCAACTGACAATAAAACCAAAAAATAAAATTGAATGCAGTAGTTATCGAAGAAGTATTTGTTAAAGAAAGGGATCATATTGCAGTATTGTGATTTTTAAATATTTGTTTGACATTGACATGTATAAAATATTTTTAGAATGGGTAGCAGAATCTATCGGACATAATTTATCTTACCCCAAAAAACCCACATGAGAACAAGCTATCTATATATAGTAATTTGTCGGTCACGATTCTAAGGATTCCAAGTGGTGTAGTTGATAAATGCATGGTTGCTTCCAACTATCACTAAACTATCAGCAGTTCTTGCCTCCTAGGGGGTGTAATTGTTCCTCTTGCAGTATTTGTTTCTTTCTGTCGTTTTGTTTTCTCCTTTCAACTATCCAAAGATTTGAACTAATTTAAAAATAACCCTAAATCAATTTGTTTTTAAATAATGCTATCTTAACAGGTATTTTACCTTTGTCTTATCTAGATATTATTGTTTATAATTCCACTGTTTCTTGATGCTGATTAGTACAAATCTTTTGTTCATGACCATTCATGTGTGTGTGTGTATGTGTGTGTGTGTGTGTGTGTGTGTGTGTGTGTTATGTATGTGTATGTGTATGTGTGTTTGTGTGAGAGAAAGAGATAAGCAATAAGAGTGGCCATATCGAGCAAAGAAAATGGAACAGACAGAGCCTTTGACATCTTCAGCCTTTCGCATCTTTACACGTCTTCACTTGAATATGATATATCTATCTTCTATTTTCTTATAATTGACAAAGTATATGTGTGTTGTATATGTGCTTGTGGGTCGTGAAAATAAGGCGAGACGGTGTACCATAGCTGCTCCATTTGTTTCAAATAAAATTATAAATGGACAGTTTTAATGAAGGCGTGAAACGTCTCCTTATCCTTGGGGAAACAGCTTCTTTTCAAAAGTCTCGATATCCCTAGAGTCTTTGTGTGTACATGCGTGTGTGTGTGTGTGTGTGTGTGTGTGTGTGTGTGTGTGTGTGTGTGTGCGAGAACCCTCTTCCGGGTACTTGCACGCTTGATTGCATATACATTCTACTGTTCACGAACACGAACTCCATATTGATGCTAATATAAAACATTTTTGCACTAGAAATTTGCCGATGTTCTTGTTTAATTGTTCATTCTAATTATTAATATAAAAGCGCTGAACGTCTTTTCATTGTTTAGTTATATGTTTACATGCATAGAAGAAAACAAATGTTTATCATTGTTAACTTGAAATTCAGTGCTATATGACCTACTTTATTTGAAGTACCAGGGTTCGGGAATAGAGAGAAAATGTTATAGTGTATATCTGGATATTTATAATGCAACAGCCGTAATTTCCATGTCATTTAGTATAAAATTTAAAAGCTCGGGGAATAAGTGCAATAATAAGGCAGGATCATCTACAAAAACGAAATCTACCGCCGTTTCCTGATTATATGTTACGTATATGTAACTTAAATACTTTGTGTGTTAGTTTTAATTTCTCTTTTATTTTATTTTTATTTCATTACATGTTATTGTAATGATAATTTTATTCACTGGATTTGACTTTTTTTTCCGAAAATTCAGTTTTCTGTTTTGACCTGATAAACGCAGTTCGTTGCTACATTGTATTTTTAGCTGACCTACTTCCTGACTTTGATTCAGAGATTGGTAAACACAGAGTGAAAACCATTGGTCGTAATCAAGGTCATACTTGGCTTGCGTGTCAACTCTGTTTTTTAAAAACCTTTTTTTTATTGAATCTTATAGTAAGATTTGTTTAGTAGAAATAAGTTCTTCCATGGCGTACGTGTCTATCGGGTGTGTGCTGTTACTGGGCCGTTCAAACTAAGTGACCACGTGAGCCATCATGTGATCTAAAATTCCGGGTTAAAATTGATGTTTCAGAGTGATTTCAGTCAGTCGTAAATTTATACCTTCTGGCTCAAGGTATTTGTCTTGTTGTTGCCATTTGAGTTGAATTTTGTATTTAAAGTAATTTATTCACCCTGGAAAATACTTATGCTCATAAAAATTCTTGGACAAAGACATTTATTGGAAATTATTTGGAATTCTAAAGCTAGAATATTTTCTTCGTGATTCAATAAGGAACTGCTGACATGACAACACCAACGTTATAGAAGACGTCATCGCCTTCCATATTGGAATTTCATCGGGATTCGAACTTTGATTCATTTAGAACCTTTTAGTGATAGGACTTATCTTTTTAAATTCCCGGATTAACTTTTAGATTATATTCACAAACTGTATGTCCTTTTTCATATATTTACCTTGTTTTCTAGGGAAATAAATTATTCTGTTAAAATTTACAAAGCTTGTTGGCTTCACTCTTTTCTTTTGTTACTTTTGTACGAGCCT
>JAECUM010082217.1:0-11059 GCA_016617855.1 Megalonaias nervosa | reverse complement strand
ATGTAGGCACAGTCTTGGTAAGACACAGCTGAATGACCATAACGCTGGTAGGGGACACAACTTTTTTCAGGATCAGAGTGGGGCAGTGGTAGAAGAGTCCATCTCAGTGAGACTGAAATTACAGTTAGGTCAATATTGAGAATATCATCTCTGATCTCTGTTTCTGAAATTTTCTTCATCATTATATTCAACATGTGGTAAGCATCCACAAAAAAGAATCTAAAATGAATTCTTGAAACCAAATTGCTCTCCATTTCTCTTTTCTCAGAAGAATTAATTTCTGCCAACCTCCACTCTCTCCATTTTGAACAAAATGATAAAATGATATCTTAAAGGAGAACATGGTGATCTGATGCTAGACTTTTGTTTCTATAAACAATTTCCAAGTACAGCATTTAATTTAACTTGCTGGCCTAATCAGTGCTCCACTTTTTGTTCATATAAAAATTAAAAAACCTGTCACAAATTATCTTTGGTACATGTTCATGTTGTCACTGGAAAATGCAATCAAACATTTAGAGAGCAACTAATCTACATTAAAACAATAATTAGGCTATTGACCTGTCATCTGTCAAGTTACTAACAGCTGACAGCATAAAGAATTATTGATACTGAATTAATGACAGAAAGAATTTCTAGAGAAAGAAATGTACAAAAATACATAATGTAGCATATAATCATTGGGGTATTAGTTTGAAATGAAATTTATTCAGAGAAAAAGGGAGATCTCATAAAAAACAATAGTAGATAATGGGTGAAGATTTTAGTTAAATAGAAGCAAGATCTGAAATGGAAATTTCACAGTACAGTCTTCTTAATTTCAAACCTGTCATTGAAAATATCAGTGTTGATAAAGCTTTGTCTTCACAATAATGTAAGTGTCCACAGAATAGGCATCACAGGGCAGACAACTAAACTATGACAAAACTACATGCACCAAAGCAGATGAAGTTATCTCATTCTCTGCTATTACAAGTACTTCCAAGTAATTTTTAAGTGATTTTCTTTGTTCTTTTGAAATTTTACGTAAGACCCATATTTGGTGGAGATGGGTATCTAGGTACATCATTGCCTGTTGTTTTTGTTGTGGGTTTAATGCCATTTTTCTGCACATAATAGACTATACATGGTGGCTAGCACAACCGGTGGAGGAAGAACCCAGGAAAACCCTGGTAAGAACCACCAACCCACAGGAAGCTACTGGCCAGATTTCTCATATACCCACTTTGGCCCAAGCCTCAAACCCAAATGGACTGAGGTGATAAAGTGAGCAGTGAAGTCGAGCACTTTAGACCACTCGACCACCCAGGGCCCCACAACACTGCCTGTAAAATATCAGTTAGCCACCCTTACTCCACAGAAGTACATCTCAGTTTGTGAAAGTCCACATAGAAAGCAGAATCAAACTTTAAATGGTAAACAATCTATAAATAATATGAAATTGATTTATTCTCTTTAAGGGCACAGCTTGATTTTATCTAAAAGCAAAATGCCCACAGATCAACTGCATACCTTTCAGTTCATGATATGGTCAATGAAAAATACAATCTTCTACTCCCTAAACACCCTGACAAGATCGTGTTTTTAAAAACGATTTTCAATAAATGTAAAAAACTGCAATAGATGTACATCACTTGTAGCATGTGTAAACAGTTAAGCATTTATGATTCGCAGAGTTTCATGCTTACCGTTGATGGAATATTATCACCCCTGGGCAGCTGACACAAAAAATGTCACAGAAGTTATTAAAATGGTAAGGTAAGTAACAGATGAGCAGTCACCAATCCACCAATTACTTAACTAACAATAGCTAGGGTGATTTGTGTTGCTAGTCCTAAAAGCATTGATATGGGAGAGCCCATTTGGCTAATTGCATAAGTGTAGTACATGAAAAAGAATAACCCAGTCATTGGAAGTTTGGTAAATCTGAGATGCATGTTCTAAAAAGAACAGCTATTACACTTCATTGCCTTGTTCGTGATCAGTGGCCAAGTTCTCTGAATTCTGATTTTACTCCACACAATCATCAATAAAGCAAAGTGCAAAACTTTCAGTAACAGGAAAGTTAATGTTAGGTGCATTTCAGAAGAGTGATTCTTTTTTTTTGTGCAATTTTATTTTAATGTAGCTGTCTTCTACCATCAGGAAATCCAAGACCACCACAGCTCTGTCTGCATGTGTTTCTAGGAACCTAAGTACATTGTGGAAGTGTTTGTTGTATTCTTACAATCATTTAAAGTAGACCAAGTCTGGATCATCAAGGTAATTATGTCTTTTGTATCAAATCAAAAAATCGTAGTGGAATAAAAGGATATTTTTTTGAAAGACACGCAAATCCTACCCTTGTAAGAGCTAGTGGTCATGATGTGTTAGTCAACTCATTTAAAATAACTAGTTGAACACTGTTATAAATATTATTACATGTATGCAGGTAACATAATTAAAGTATCTAGCATTAATAAATGGTTTATCCTACATGTATTTAGCAAATGTGATCAACGACAGCAAAGAAAGGAATACTTGGTCCATGACAAGTAAGGAGAAGTGAGTTTGTAGTGAACTTAAAATTCTATAACTGGTACACAGAGGTTTGCTTAAGGATGATAAGAAATTTCACTAGTACTTACAATAAAATCAGGGCATTAATATTTTACTAATAGAGCAATTTTTAAAATAAAATTGAGTTTTTACACAGATGGTTTTTGTTTCATGAATTAAATGTCTCTAGTTTTTGAAGAAAATTGTCGTGAATCAACAATAAGACTCAAATATATCCAAATTCACATGCACAAAGCAATGATGTAATACACAATGTTTTTAGATGTACATGTGATAAATCTAGCAACCTCATGAAGAAATGTTTTTAATGATTTTTCAAAGGTTGGCTATTTTGAAAATAAAGACAATTTATCAATTTATATAGAAATATGAACAACTTCATTAGAAAAGCATTTATTAACAACTATTCTCAACATGAATATATAATCTGTATTAAACCATTTAACAACACCCTACACCATCTTGTTCTCAATGTCCAATAAGGATGGCATCTCCTTCTTAAAGTTTCTGAGGTCCCTAGGTAACTCGCACCCTTGTTTATACTGCAGTCTGTATTTTTTACCTTGCTGTGCACAAGTTATCAAGTGATCGTTGTACTAGTAGCTCTTAATTCACTCTTGAGATTATTGTCCAATTAGTTTCATTGACCTTGACCTTTGGTTAAGGTATGCTCTCCTGAACTAAACTTACAGTGCAGAAACCATGTCAGACTTACCATGACCTTAGATTACAAAATCAGTGTTACTATAAGTGTAAGCCATCCATAAAGTCTGGTCAAGAAAATTGTATTCAAGAAATGTATTGACCAAAAATCATTTTTCCTTGACTCCCAGATCAAAAAAACTTCTTTCTTACCTTGAGTGTAAGCCCTCAAATTTTTCAATGCAAACTTTAAAAGTTCCAGTGTTTTTCAAAAGTAATCTAGGCATTTTGGGATTGCAGACTACATGGAAGATTTATTTACTTCTGAAATTAAAGTCTGACAACATGGAAAACAATGCACCTTTGAAACTGATGACTCGACAATGAATGTGTTCCAATAAGCACGGGTAATTTTACATTTTAAAAACAAACAGTGTTAATACATTCATTTTAATTACACTAAGTTTAAATTACAATCAATCAAGACATGTATAAGATTGACCTTGGAAAGTCATGAAAATAAACAGAATAATGGGGCCAAGTGTTTGGAACTATTTTGTTACTCGTAACATACAGACCTGTCGTCTGTGCTGGTTTGCACAGGGAAAATATCCAAAAATGGAAAGTAAATCGCCGGATAGCAGTGGCACTTATCCAACGCTGATGGTGCAGAGTGTTGTTAAGGTAAGAACCAAAGATATTACGTAAAAATATTTTATTCTCTCAGTCACAGTGACCTTGATCTTTAGCCTGGTGACTCCAAAAACAATAAGCCACTTTTTGCCCAAAGCGTAAGCCAGCTACAGATTTTGGTGAAGTAGCCTATACAAACACCAGTGTCAGAGAAATTTAGTTAAATGCAAAAGCTTAACACTAATATGAATGCCAGCAACAATAACGACAACACTGAAAAAGTGACATTTAGTTCTTACCAGAGCTTCAAAGATGTGACAAATACAGAACAGAATGGTTTTCTTTAATTTATAACTAAATACTAACAATTCTCATTGTTCTGTATGGATAAAGTTTGTGGGAAATATGAATAATTTATAGCCAACATCATGAGACATCTGTACAGTTGAGATCCAGTGTGCATGAAAACAAATGCATGAGTGGGAAAATATAAACAATGATTAAAGCTTGCATATGAAATTTATATTCCTGCAAGTCGAAATATCTGACTTGCTAATTATTGTGGGACCTGGCCAGTGGTGTCTGCTCACATGACTCAGCTGCAACAGGATTTGTTAGAGTTTGTAAAGTCACATGTTCAAGACCTAGTTGGGGTGTGCAATATTATCTTGATTTTTGACCATTTTTATCCCTGAATTAAGCCTTCTTCCTTACTCCAAGTATAAGCCATCCACAAAGTCTAGTCAAGGTCTGTTATGTAGTACTAGTGTTACTGCATGGAAACAATTTGTCTTTTTATCAATTACTGGGGTTGACCTTTGTCCTTTTGACAACAAAATCAATACAAGTCTTTCTTACCTCAAACACAAGTCATTTACAAAGTCTAGACATGGAATCTTGTTTACAAGTTATTGTGTGGGACATTTTTCCTTCTTATAATCCTTGCGACCTTGAAAGTTGTATTTTTTTAATAAAAAAAGCCAGAAATAGATAGGTTTCTTTCTTGCTTCAAATGCAATCTAGTTACAAAGTTTGGTAATGGTAGGTAGTAGATAACTGTAATGTATGTTATCAAATTCTGACTGCAATCTGCATCAAGCATGAAGTGCTCAAATTTAAAGATCTTACCAGTGTCTAGGACATGTACATCCATCGGCCTTGTAGTTTCATAGTCCTCCCCAGTACAGTACCCTCCAAAGCTGTAAATTCTTTCTCCTACAGTCACAGCAGCATGGTTCACTCGTCTTGGGCCTCCCTCCAGGTATATGGTCCATCGCTGCATTCTCAAACAGGCATGGACACAGATCCAGCTCTGTGTCAGTACAAGTATACACCAGAGGGTGGCCTGTATCGGACAGAAAAAAGAAAATACTATATTTATATGTGTATTGCATAGACAAGACTGCAAACAACATGATTAGCTGTCCCGTAATGTATTTAAGTCTGTGAGTACATTGGTACATGTGCATAACACGCACAAGACTGCCAACAACATAGTCGGCTGTCCCATAACGTATTTAAGTCTGTAGATACATTGGTATATATGTGCACAGTGTGCTTAGACTGCCAACAACATAGATACAGACTTGCTGTCCCATAATGTATTTAATTCTGTGGGTACATTGGTACATACCTATAGTATGCGCAAGATTGAAAATAACATAGACCCTGATCTGTTGTCCTATAACGTGCTCAAACCTGTGGGTATATCAGCAGATGTCTTTTATTAACTTCAAATTAGGTACAACATCTGTTGTGATCACACAATCTCTGTTCATGGATAAATCCCAATCTGATCACCTTGGGTTTATAGAGGTTTAGGTCCTTTTCAAGTTTGATTCTGAGGGGTTTGGGCACTTGGAGGTTTCAGTTCTAATTTATACACTGCTTATTTGTGTCCATATTTTTCCTTAAGTATTTATACTGCAATAGGTCAAACTGTAATGAAATCCAGAAAATGAAAATTAGTTCATTATGGTTAAAATTAACATTTTCCATAATAATGAAATGTACAACAATAAATAATAAGAAATAGATAAAATAGTAATAAAAATCATAAGAACAAATAAGGATATAGACATACACCCAGGAAAGGAGGAAAAAAATATCATCTATCTACTCTGAGCCAGTAAATTTCAATAACCCTAATAATGAAAGATACATCTATGTTGCCTTGTAGAATACTGAGAGAAACAAACGCCAACAAACATGCATAGCTTGTTTATTGATATAATGCTAAATATCATATCAATGGTTAGATATGATAATTAAATATATGTAGAAGTATACTTAAAAATACATGCTGTGTTCAATTTGTCATTGATTACTGATTTTCATATAATTACAAGTAATTGTCATCAGATATTTTTTTATTACAAAGTCTTTGTAATTTAATCAATTACAACAGAATTATTTTTCCATGAACATACTGCTTACAACCTGACCACATAATAGACATTAAATTCAATTTGGAGGTTTCTGCATTTTATACCAATATTGTATCACTAAATGTTAATCAACAAGCAACCTTATTTGTCTTGCTGTATCCAATATTCTAGTTTTATAAGACATAATTTCATAATAACCAGGAACTCCATATGTTTACGTAGAAAAAAAGACCCCGCAAATGCATTCATAGCTTTTGGTTTCAAAATAAGGGTGATGCGCTCGATTGTCATATCCATCTTTCTGTATGCTTGTGAAACATGGACGCTCACATCAGATCTACAAAAGATTCAAACCTTCGAAATGAGATGCTACTGCAAAATTTTGGGCATCTCATACATTGCCCATGTAACCAACGAAGAAGTCCACAACAGGATCCAACAAGCCATCGGATCCTATGAAGACCTCTTGACCACTGTAAAAAACGCAAACTGAAGTGGTATGTTCATGTCTCAAGATCATCTGGACTGGCAAAACCAATCTTGCAAGGTACAGTGATAGGGTGCAGAAGAAGAGGCAGACAGAAAAAGAGGTAGGAAGACAACATTAAGAAGTGGACAGGCATGGGATTTGGAGATTCCCAAAGGGCAGTACAGAAAAGGGAAAGATGGAGAGAACTGGTTGTAAAGTCAACTGTGGTGCCCCAATGACCTCTTGGGTTAAGGGATTGATAATCTTGGGTTAAGGGATTGATAATGATGATGCTGAGCTGAATAATACAATACAAAACACACTTGGGATAGAAAGTTACCATTTTTTTCATGTCCAGGTTTCAACCTAATGGTATCAAAGCTTTATTTAAAAGAACATTCAGGGATAATCAATAAGCATTACTGTCATGGGGGAGGCTGGGATGGCTAATGACTGTTTAAAAAAAAAAACAACAACAAATATAATCCAAAGGTAATTGATTAAATGGGAAAGACCATTTTTGGGAAACTAAACAAGCAAAATTTAGAAACAATGAGACCAACCAAAGGCTACAGCTCCATGAAGCTGCCATGACAGCCCCCAGCGAGACCTCTGTGGAAGCTAGAGAAGCAAATAACTTCAGCAAGGCTGGATTAACATCTTGGGTAAAGACTCAAATGACACCAATAACAAGCGTATGGCTACTACCTGGAATGTAAATATAGCCTTGATAAAAATGCAAATAGACAAGGAAAAATGGAAGAACATTTTACTTTGATTGAGAATTGTAGAATTTATATGGCTGGGATACAGGAGACCAGGATACTGGGTCAAGACAGATGTAAGAAAAATTATTGGGATGTCATCATGTCAGGACAAATGGGCAGCTCTCACACAAGAGGTGCTGT
Organism: Megalonaias nervosa; assembly: GCA_016617855.1. Lineage (NCBI taxonomy): Eukaryota > Metazoa > Mollusca > Bivalvia > Unionida > Unionidae > Megalonaias > Megalonaias nervosa. The sequence goes on along the minus strand of JAECUM010082217.1, from coordinate 3,461 downwards.
GCTTGTTCTCTCTAAGAGAGACTCTAAGGAATCCAATGCTTATGATTTTCATGATGAAAGACTTCTTAGAGCCTGCTTCTTCTTTATGAAACACTCAAGACATTTAATCAAAGACAAATCTGACTGAATGGATTAGGAGGCTATGACTCCTGAAGAAACAGCAACAAAGGGTTGTCAAAAAATGTATACAGAATCAGAATGAAGATATCAAGCAGACATCAAATCCATTGTGATAAGAGTCAAAGAAAACAAAATGACAGCAGATGAAGGCAGGTGGAAAAGATGGGCAGATATTTATTTCAATGAATTACTGAAAGAAGACACATTGGAAGAACCATATAAAGAATAATCAAGTCAACCTGACAATCTTGAAATTGACTTAAACAAACCAACATCAGAAGTGGTAGAAAAAACTCATGATGCCATAAAAATGGGAAAACAGCAGGAATAGACATCACAGCAGAAATATTCAGTATGATTGACTATTTTCAAGTGGTCATACTGTGCTTTTGGCACCTGGACGATGGAGGAACCACTACATGACTAGAGAAAGAGTGAAATACTATCCCATCCTATGTGCAACACTGCATTTTAAGAACAATTCAGGCACCATGTTATTAGCAACTGCAGACAAAGTTTTCTGCATGATCATTAACAGATTTGTGATGACAATAGACAAAAAGCTTACAGAAAACAATGCTGGAGTCCATATAGATAGATCATGCACTGACCAAACATTCTCACTACCTGAAACAACTGTGAGGTGCAAACATAATCAAGCAGCCTGTGCCATCAAACTGATCGATTTCAAAGCTGCATTTAATGTAGGACACTGAAAATCTTGCTAGTACATTATAACAACCTATGGTATAACTGAACATCCAAAAATAAAATGTTTAAAAATAAAATGTTTCAACACTGACACAGAAGGCAGGGATGTGTCTGGATATTAACAATGGCTTTGTACAAGGCAGGCCATGGATTAGTCCAAACATCGAGAATAAGCAAACGTTATCCAGTAGTGTTATTTACTACCTGATCTTCGCTTTGATGATGACTTACGCTACTTGAAAACCATAGACAAGAACTGCAGTATGCTGTAGAGGAAGTGAACAAACATAAAACATTGGCCTCAACATCATCAAGCTCAAGACAAAAATCACATCAGTAGGATTCAACTCCACCATCAGTATCCTAGGATAATGAAATACTTGCAAATATACCTGCTTCCCCTACCTGACAAACTACATCACCAGTGACATTAGAAATCAAGATGATTCTGAGGAATAGGACATTGTTCTGCCCTGGAGTAGAATAGCAGTCACCATACGTTTTTAGAGGCTATTGTTCAGATATGCAGTCACTGCTGTACAATTTGTTGCAATGTAAGTTCTATGATCAGCCTGAAGCTGCCATTGGCATTTCTGATGAGGAACAACCAAGGATAGAACCAAAGAGATTGTTGTTTTCATACAATCTCCACTGCCAGTCTGACAATGAGTGACTATCTAATGTTGAAGAATAATGTCTTTCTCTTGATCTGATCATACATCCGTTAGAAAAGAACAGGAATAAAGTGGTGGGGTTGGCTAAAAAAAACATCTGACACCACTCCAAGATGTCTTGAGTCACCCATCTGTGTTGTAGAAATAGGATGACCCAAAATGATTGGAACTGCTAGAGTCGGTCACCCACCGGTAGACTGTCTACAGGCAATGGAGGTGTTAAGTCAGTACTGGGAAGCAGGAGGCTGAATGATGTTTGGGATGTAAAAGATCCCTTTGGGCTGGCTAGCCTGTTGTCCCTCTGTTGTGGCACTGACAGTGGGTTCCTAAACAAAGATACAGGTAGAGGGTAGCTCTTGAGCTGCCTGCTTCTGAAATTCTTCAATTATGCCCCCAAACAGGCAATGGTGAGCCAAATGGAGTCATGTGTGATGCAGTTTTAGCAATGTGGCATTTAAACATGCATCACAACATATCAAGTTAAGACTGGCAGAGGCAGTCAATGCATTAGCCATTGTGTGGTGAATTGCTGTGTTTGTGATCAAAGCAATTCAGGCTGTTGACCCCCAGGCATGTTGGTAGGGCAATTCTTCCACCAGACAGAACACTGCCAATGAGACCTAACCAGCTCCAATGTGGCAAGAAAAATGTATCCACCATATAAAATGGTGGGGCAGACATGTTAACGGCTCACATTCTAATCCAGTGTTGGGAGCTCAGACATGAAGTCGAAATTGTTGGCTTTGGTACCAGTCATGCCTAAGCATGGTTGGTTGGATGGGTCTAAACAGTCAGGTAAGATCATCGCACTTAAGTCCAGGTTGGGCTGGCTGGGCTGGCTGTATGGCCAGTACAGCTCCAGTCCAGGTTCCACTGCACCCGGTCTTACAGGCCCAAATGCCAAGCTCGGATGGAAAGAGAGGTAAAATTTGGCCTAAAGTCACGAACATCGTTGCTGTCTCCAGCATCACTCAATGCAAATGTTGCTGATAGGCTGGTGTATCCAACTGAGTCTGCATCATATCTGCATCTGTCTCACCCAAATCTGCTGATGACATTGGTGGAAGGCATCGTCCTTCTGTGTGGACCCCAGTAGCAGTCACCACAAGGCTCACAACTGATTTTGTATTCAGATAAATACTTAGTACATCTGTGCTTGTCTTTGCATGCTTTTCCCCTCCTCTTCTTTGCCTTTTGCTGATTTTGCAGAACAGCTGACCAGGTGTCTTTGGACCACAAAATGCAGACAGAGAAGTAAATTTGGTACACTCCAGGTAGAATTTTTTGAATGCCTACCCTTCCTTTGTATTTCTTGCATTTACTGTATTTAGAAGACATGTTTCTGATTCTATAAAATAATAAAAACGATAAATAACCATGTTGGTGTGTTAATAATTCACTAAATAACACCAGTTATAAACAGAGTGCACAAACTAAAGACAGCACACACAAACATTTGAAAGTCAACATGTATCAATGATAGTATGTTGTACCATGTGGTCTAAAATGACCAAGTCCAAGAAAGTAATAAATTTCACAAAATATCTGCTAGTGAATATCACATGTTTATGAATCAATACATATTAATTAAACTAAATTGAAAATTTGGAAGGGATGGCTTGAATTTCACCAAAAAAAAACTGGATTTAACATGAGGTTTATTCCTCTGTTGCGCAAGGAGGCGAAACTAAAAACTGGCAACACCTGGTGGTGACAAGGGAAGGTAATGGGAAACAGTTACCACCCTCTGTCCATAAGATACAACAGAAAAGACAAATTTCATCTTTTAGTAGAGTTGGATTCAGGAGGTAGCAGGCTTATATTACCTAATGTTAATGTTATGTATTCAAAGGAGAAATTAATTTTCCCTACTTTAATAACTGCTAAAGTTAGCATACTTTGTGCACATTCAAGATTATATCTCTAGCACATGGGAGTGGTCATTTCAATTAGCTG
>JAECUM010082210.1:0-13044 GCA_016617855.1 Megalonaias nervosa | reverse complement strand
GTGAAGAGTAGAAATTGCAGTTAGGTCATTAAAGAAAGGAAAGTCATCCGGCATTGACAACATACCAGCAGAGCTCATTCAAGCAGGAGGACAAGAGATAGCCACAGTCCTAACAACAATCTGCAACAAGATATGGCATACAGGAGAATGGTCCACCACATGGACTCAGTCCTTGGTCATCGTGCTTCCCAAGAAAGGAAACCTACAACTATGCCAAAACTACAGAACCATCAGTTAGATCAGTCACCCGAGCAAAGTCATACTTAAGATAATTCTCAACAGACTAAAGCCTCAAGCAGAGAAAATTATTGCTGAAGAGCAGGCAGGCTTCCGAGCAGGAAGGGGCACCACAGAACAAATCTTCAATCTCAGACTACTTTGCGAGAAATACTTTCAGCATCAGCAGAATCTACACGACGTCTTTACAGATTTCAAAAAGGTCTTTGATAGGGTATGGCATGCAGCCTTATGGGCAACTATCAGGAAGTATAACATCAGCTCAAACCTGGTACAGTTTGTTGAGTATCTCTATGACATAGCAAACAATGCTATTCTCATCAATGGCTGCAGAGGAGATTGGTTTTGAACAACAGTTGGAGTCAGATAGGGATGTATAAAGTCACCAACACACTTCAACAGTTTCCTGGAAAGGATCATGGAGGATGCCTTGCATGACCACAAGGGCACTGTCAGCATCGGAGGAAGAACAATCACCAACCTTCGCTTCGCAGATGATATTGATGGTATAGCAGATGAAAAAGAACTGGCAGACTTGGTTGAGCGCCTCGACACAACCTCCACAGTATACGGTATGGAGATTAGCGCCGAAAAAGACAAACTGATGACAAACAACACCAATGGCATCAGTGGAGAAATAAAGGTCAGTGGACAGAAGCTGGAAAGAGTCACAAGCTTTAAGTACTTGGGATCAATTATCGCAGATGAGGGGTCCAAACCAGAACTACTTTGCAGGATTGCCCAGACAACAGCAGCAATAACAAGGTTGAGACCAAAATGGAAAGATACCAACATTGCTTTTGGTTCCAAAATAAGGCTGATGCGCTCGATTGTCGTATCCATCTTTCTGTATGCTTGTGAAACGTCGACGCTCACATCAGATCTACAAAGAAGGATTCAAACCTTCGAAATGAGATGCTACCGCAAGATCTTGGGCATATCATACATTGACCATGTAACCAACGAAGAAGTCCACAACAGGATCCAATGAGCCATCGGATCCTATGAAGACCTCTTGACCACTGTAAAAAAGCGCAAACTGAAGTGGTACGGTCATGTCTCAAGATCATCTGGACTGGCAAAAACAATCTTGCAAGGCACAGTGCGAAGGTGCAGAAGAAGAGGCAGACAGAAAAAAAGAGGTGGGAAGACAACATTAAGGAGTGGACAGGCATGGGATTTGGAGGTTCCCAAAGGGCAGTAGACAACAGGGAAAGATGGAGAGAATTTATTGCAAAGTCAACTGTGGTGCCCCAATGGCCTCTTAGGTTAAGGGATTGATGATGATGCTGATGAATCAAAACTTTGCAGTCAAGTTATCCGCCAGGTAACTTAGCGGGATAATTTTGAGTTAATTCATTCATTTATCACTGTTTCATTAGTTAGCCATAAACCTTAACAAGCTAATAAACATTCCTATTAGTTACAAAATTCATGTAGTCTTCCTGCAGAAATTACAGCAGCTGACTTCGTGCAATTTCTTTCGATTTCGATGTTATTCAGTCCGCAGGTGTATGGGAATTTCGTTATTGTAAGTGCTGAACAAATTCTTCTTCAGATATATTATGAAGATATGTAACAAGTACGATATCAAAATTATTGATAATATGCGACCAAAATAGATCCCTCATTCTTTGAGTTTTTGAACACGAGAGATGCATATGAGCAATAGCATCAGTATAGGCAGTAATGCAATGTTGGCAATTATGAAGTGTCATACTGTTCGGAGTTACCAGAAATCTGGCCAAAACTTTGACTAGTTTAAGCTCTTTGTTTGACCTAGGTATTTGCCACAAAATGGCGGGTTTCATAGAATTATGTATATTTTTGAATCTTTGAAAATATGGATCGTTAAATCACGTGTGCTTAAAGCGATTATTCTCATATTCATTTATGGTATTCCATACAATGTACTTCCATTCCTTCTTAGCCGGAAATGCCTTATTTTGTACAAAAGAAAAAGTCTTTCAAGTCGTATTTGTGAAGAATTCTATGAATATCGGGAATAAATCCTATTTGTTTCTTACGGTCATTCCTGTAAAGGAATGTGTAGAATCTCATTAAAAATATTCTTTTAGACAACGTATTCTCAGGCATATGACATAATTTGAAAAGGAAATAGTTTTTCTTTGGTCAATTTCAGAGACAATTCGGTTCAGTCCCAGCATACTTTCGCTCATTGCACACCTGGTCTTACGAGAAAATTTCTTGACTGTGATTAACACATTGATGCTGAAATACGTCTAATGTTGTACTGTCTTTGACAAATCCTCGCAACCATAAAGCGCTGTTGGAATAATAATTTTCTTATATAGACTTACAGTGGTTAAGGGATTTAATTTACATTCCGTTTTACCAATCCCGATTAGGGAATATAGTGATTTTCATCCTCTTGTACATGCCTTTTCCACTTTCGCTACACAACTCATATCAGCGCTCATAGGGATACCTACGTGTTCGGTAGTTTGGCAAATCGGAATAAAGTTTGGGCCCATTCTCCACTTAAAATTGCAATCTCTCTTCCATCTTTTTCACTTGAAGATGATAATGCAACTCTTTTTTTCATTGATTTTAAAATTCCAGTTTACTTGGTACAAGTGAGTGATATCAAGCATTGCTTGTATATGAGCAGGGGTTGTCGTTATAAGGGTGATATCATCAGCTGACGTAATGCAGGGTTTCCAGAAGAAATTGACCTACGATTATTCCTAATTTAGGATCTTCTAACAACTTCAACAAATCATTAATATATACCAGACATAGAAGCATGGAAAGCACTCCGCCTTGTCGGACACCTTGTCTGATTGGTATAGGTTCAGATTTAGTGCCATTTATAGTTACAATGTTATAGATATTAGATTATGATTCTATAATTACAGCGAGGAGTTTGCCAGAAATTCTCAATAGGGAAAGCTTTATGAAAAGACCCTCGTGCCATACAATGTCAAACGATTTCGTTATGTCCAAATATGCGGCATAGACTTTTGATTCTAATTCCAGGTTCGCGAAGATAGATTCATGTAGCTTAAACGATGCCGTTATGCAGCTCAATCCCTTTTGAAAGCCACGCTGCAGGGTATTAGAAAAATGTAGCAATTTTATCATTTTTGTTTTGTACCATGAAATAAGTCTAATTACAAATTTTTGAAATAGTTTATACAAAACAGGTAGTAAAGATACAGCCCTGTAGTTGTCAGGGTCATTTTTACACTTTCCCCCACCTTTGTAAATTGGCACACGTATGCCGACTTTCCAGTCAAATGGTATATAAAAATTTTTAGTATCGCGTTAAACAGATTTGTAATAACTTCTATCAGTTTTCCGCCCCCATATCTTGCATGCTCGTTCTGTACACTATCTATTCCAGGCGCTTTACGTAGCTTAAGTTGTTTTATGGATGCTACTATTTCATCAAATGTAAAATCTGCATTCAGAAGAGTCTTTAAGACAGGTTTCTTTGTTCATTGTACGGTTAGTGAATGAAGTATTGAATGAAGTACTGAATGAAGTATTATCTTGGGTGTATAGGTGTTTAAAGTATCTGGCAAATAAGTTAGATATCTCTTGTGGACTGGATGCTGTTTCTCCATCAAATTTGAGTTTGAAACAGCTTTTAGAGTTTCTGCCCCTATTACGTTGTTTACTGTACAATTTGCAGAAAAGTCTAATATCTAACTGTGCTGCTTCATCTATATCATTAAACATGCTTTCCTTGTATGCATTCATAGCTTGCTCTTGAATTTTTTAAAATTCTTTCTTGGCATCCTTATATTGTTTGTAGGTGACATACTGTTGTCCCCGGGGTCTCCCATTTACAATCCATATCCTATTAAACTGTCTAGCCCTTTCATGTGCTTCATGGACATCCTTTGACCAATAAGGATTTGTATCTGGCTTAAAGTCTTTTTAGGCATATTATGTATTGCGGTCTCTTTTATAAGAATCACTAGTGTATTATTTAATTCTTATATTTGTTTTGGAGTTAACGGGATGGAATATAATCATCTAATCCTTTGTCAACCTTTACTTGGTAAGAGATAAGCCTTCCTGTCTCAGCTCTGTGTCATGAAGGGAAGGGTATATGGGGAGGGTCAGAATACCTTGCCACTGGGACAGAGAAGTTACTGTACACTACACGGTGATCTGACCTCAAACGCGTATCCTGATTTGCAAATACATCGCAGTCATTTACATACTGTAACAACCTTTTGCCAGCAGGAATATAGTCAAGAGTTGTTTTACGAGGCTCAAATGTGTAACTCAGTCCCTTGTTCAAGTTTGTTTTGTTCAGGACCACTAAGCTGTTTTTGTCAATAAAGTCTGTTAGTAATTGGCTTTTGTACTGTGAGCATCAAGACTCTGGGAAATTTCATATCTGGCATTAAAGTCTCCCAAGGGTATTACTTCGACAACTGAAGCATAATACTTGAACAAGGACTCCAGAATGTCAATACATTTTTGGTAGAAATAAAGGCTGTCATCAGCAGGAAGATGAGCGCTAAATACGAAAAGTGGATTTTTTGAGGTCATGTTTAGTTCAATTCCTACAATTCGGTCGTTACCCCAATCTAGTTGTTTGACAGAATACGCACGTCTTTCCTGTACATCATTGTCACACCGCTTTTGCGACCCTTAGTATTAAATTCAGAATCACTATTATATACTATAGTGTAGCTTGTATAATTATCATGTAATGTATTCAAGAATATTTCTGAATGGTTTGTTAACTTGTGTTCACATATGACAGCAATATCGGTATCTAATAAATCAAGAAACTATATACACAGAGTGCAGAGGACATTATGACCCTTACGTTCCAAGTAAATAAATTAAGACCATTATCAGACATCACAATAAGAAACAAAACAAAAATAGGCAAGGTTTTAACTTTTTTGAATTTGAGTGAGCAGCACAGTAACAACATTCTAACAAAATACTACCACTCACCCTGAGCATCACAATATCTTTGCTGATATTTCACATATTTAGTTTCACAACGGTCATCATATTCATTGTCGTAATCATAATCATGGTCATCGACATCATTATAGTTATTTCTGTTGCTTCTTTTACCGTATAAATCTGAGTTCCTTTCATTATAATTATTGCACCTATCTGAACCAGGTGAACTCTTTCCTCTGCACATGTTTCATCTGTCATATGTTAGTGTGAAAAAATCCCAAAATAATTTTTATATGTGCATCAATATGGAGTTCATGCATAAGAAAAAAATTATATTCATTCATGCGTGCATGTACCCGGCTGAGCTTTCGCACACACACACACACACACACACACACACACACACACACACAAAGAGGCCAGGGACATTACAATTTTCTAAAAGAGACTGTTAGTCAAGGATAAGGAGGCTTTCCTATATCAGTGGTGAGGCCCGCAATTGAACTGTTCGTTAATAACTTGATTTGAACAATGGATCAGCTATGGTAGACCGTCTCGCCCAATTTTGACGATTCACAAGCAAATAATACAACACGCATATACATTTTAAGTTATAAGATAAAAGAAGACACGTATATAACATTAAAAATCCAGCAACTGAACACAGGCAAAAGTACGTAAGTTAGACCCAAAAAGGCTTCACTCCCAGTTTTTGTTTTATAATATGGCTATTCTTATAGCTTCCATTTCTCTCTCTGTCTCTCTCTCTCTCTCTCTCTCTCTCTCTCTCTCTCTCTCTCTCTCTCACACACACACACAAGAATTGTCATGAGAAATTGATCTGTACTAATCAGTATCAGGAAACACTGGAATGATAAACAATAATGAAACTGATAATGACAAATGTAAGCAGCTAGTTGAAATAGAGTATTTCAAAACAAATTGCTTTTATGTGCATTTTTATGCTAATTAAAATCTTTGGAGAGACGATACGAAAAAGTAAGAAAGAAAAAGAAAGAAATATAGATGGAAAGAAAGAAATTAGTTCAAGAGGAAGCAACTTAAATTACTCAAGGAAAAATAATAAAGGAACATTTTATCGATAACTACTGCATTCAGTTATATTTTTTCCGTTTCATTGTTAGCTGGAGACCGAAATCTAGTCTTCAGCAGAGGATACCGTGAAGTTATATTCTGATGTAATTCATCAAACGGGAAAGATACACTGTATTATTATATTTATCATTCCATTATCTCGTATAGTGTGTTAATAAAATAATACCATAAGCTCCTTGTTGTGGTTCTTGTTGTTGTGGGACGCCTTCCTTCGTCCGCCTCTTCCATATTTAACTTAACCTCATCCCAATATGCAGAATGCCCTAAAGCACGATCAGAAAAAGGCATATAAATAAAACATATGACAGGCGATATTTAAATGTAAATTTTTGTTTTCTAAAAAAGAGGAGGAAAAAGGCATTTTAGGAAACTTTGCCCTTGAATTGTGTGGCCCATATGGCGAGGGACATAAGAAGTGAGCTAAGAACACGGTTTGTCTTATTTGTGGTTTCGTTACGGAGAAGCGCAAACGAGAATATATTTGAAATTTGCATACGGGTTATGTGGTTTTTAGAAAGTGTCTTCTGTCAAATACAAAACGTGTTCTCGATTACGCTGGTAGCTTTTGAAGTCTTTTGAAGATCTAAAAATACGGCTATAATTTTGAGTTTTTGACGAACATATGAACAAAATTAAATGTTTATTTCAATGTTGACTATATGTATACATGTTACAGTAGATATATTGTGGTATATGTCAAAATTATTTTATGCGTTCATTGTAGCAGAAAGGTCAGTTTAGATGTAATTAATACTTAATTGCTGTAGAAATGCAAGGTATCAATGAATGCAGACGCACTTAAAATGTATCCTTTTTAACATGGCCCACATGCAGGAATCAAAACAATATTCTTGTTAAAGTTATTCACGCATACCTTTACATTGTGTAAAGATATGAATCTGGATGCCGCATGTGAACCGCCTTAAGTTATTAAAAATAGTTCCAACTGTAGCTTCAAATGATTATTTTATAGCCAAATGTGACGTCATGATCACATGCCTATGACGTAATACTGAATATAATTTTTAAAAAATAATTGCAATTTTAAGATTTTCAAAATGTTCATACATTTTTTGCCATGGTAGTATCAAATTAACAACGTTTCGGAAATTTGTGAATTTGTGGGCCAAGAAGGCCTAACAGTACCTTACCGTATAGTCAGAACTCATCCTGAAAAGTAAAATATAGCCCCAATATTAGCACAAAATGGCCATTTTTATTGTTTCTTTATCACATGTACACTTCGTGTTTGTATCCAAAGGAACTATTAAATTTTTATACATATATTTTTTAAAATGCAAAAACGGAGGAACAGATAAAGAAAAAGTTTTAACTCATTTATTTTTATTGTCGTTGCATATCAAAATGCCTGATTTGAGTGGGAAATAAGTGATTGAAAGAGATTAAAAATATTACGGTATAGATGTCAGTTGATAAAGCTTTAAAGATGCCAATTTGAGCATTGTTTAGTCAAGGAGGTTTCAAATATAACCAATTTATCGTGCATAGCAAGTTGATGTTAAAATAGAAAGGCACCGTATTTGAAAATAAGATTGGATACCCCCTCCCCATAATTACAATATTCCATAAGCTGCACCCGCCTTTTCTCAAGTGTCAGTCAATCATTGTTTAAACACAACTGATTCGAACACTGCGAAATCTCAAGCCAGGCTATATTTATAACTTGGTAACATATTGGATACTAAGCTTCTTGTTTAACAAACAGCGTGAATTACTGTCTGTCCAACAACTTGGCCAAATTCAGTATTAACGTTAAATTTTTTTTAGCCATTTTGACTTCAGGATCTTGCATCAAAGTTGCATGACGTATGAAACCAACAATAGTTTCTTGTAAAGTTGTAACATTATCGAAAGAAAATCGTTGATGTTACAGAAGAAATGCTCTAATGAACAAATCCTGGGTACCTTTTATAGACATGAGCAGCTATTAATCGCACATTGTAATCGTTTCATCTTACTCTGGGATGTTAGAAAATGTGTCCCACATTCTATCTACTTCAAGTAGGACCTACTTCATTATTTATTAAAGGAAATATATCAAATTTTGAATAAAATAAGTTAATCTACGCTATGTTAACTTTAAGTGCCTTTCAAGACGAAGAACAACAAGAATAATATTGACTTCGCTTTGAATCGCAGTTTCATTTACGTGATGACATTATCCAAATATTAGGAAATAAATTAAATTTAAAATAATTTTTTATGGGATATATTTTGTCTTGAATAGGTACTAAAGAAATTGATATTGAAGAGAAATGCAATGTTGCGATTGTTACATGAATTCATACAACGTTCCCAAGCATGTGCTCTTTATAAGTTGTATGGTACTGAAATAATGTGAGAAAGTATATCATGTTTTGAGGAATTCCCAATATTCGACAGAAGTAATAATTGAATCATTTTGTTGGAAAACAAAAACATTGTTTGCAATCAAACAAGCTAACACGCGTAAGATGTAGCAAAATTAAACCAACAAAGCAATATACTGGAAAATACAATCAACCACATATAAACAATTTGACTCCTCCAAATGTCATCCTACAGTTAAAACTTCCGTCTCTTTTGTTTAAGTGCTGCAGGCAAAGTTCAGACCGCTTTTCTGCATTTGTTTCGGCTCTGGCATTTTTTTAAATCGTAGGATCAAGTGCAAACCAGCGACTAAAATGTCAGGCACCTTTTCCATGATGTTCCGGACTGGAAACATTACTTGTCTATTTATCTGCGTGAGTTCGAGTCCAGGCTCGGCTAACGTGGGTACGTGAGAAAGCCTGCCAGTAGCTTCTCGTGGGTCGGTGGTTCTTCCCGGGGTTTTCCAGGGTTCTTCCTCCACCATTAATATTGGCCGCCATGTATAGCCTATCTTGTGCTGAAAAATGGCGTTAAACCCTATAACAACAACAACAAATTGTCTATTTATTATACTAGACCGCCGCTGTCTACCCTCATGGGCTTCCCCTTCAGCCTGCATTTTCATGCGATACGTATATACAGTAGGAAACCTGTAGTGTCATGCGAAACATATATATACAATAGCAAACTTGTATTTTCATGCTATATATATATATATATATATATATATATATATACAGTAGAAAACCTTTAGTTTCATGCTATACATATATACAGCAGACAACCTGTATTTTCATGCGACTCGCATATAATAGACAACCTGTATTTTCATGCGACTCGTATACAATAGACAACCTGTATTTTTATGCGATACGTATCTTCAGTAGAAATCCTTAACAGTTTGAAGCAACAGTGCCTGCCCAAATGACGAACAGCAAGTTAACAAAATACCAATGTGTAATGTGCCATTACAGTTGCCTTTGAAAGCGGCGCTGCATATAATCTCCACTTACAAGATAACAAAATAACTTTCTTCAATTTCGTGATATAGTTAACCTGTTTTGAAAGACCACTTCTTCCCCACCAAAATGATGGTTTCTCAACACAAATGGTCTCTTATGAAGGTCATAACACTGGAATCAATCAATCTGTGCAAGAAGAATCAGGTCTTTCACATGGTAGTGGTCTCTCAAGACAGGATTTACTGTCTCTTGCATGTTAACCTTAGTCACAATTTTTGTCGAATGCAGCTAGTCTTGCGTCTTCTTTTGGTATTTTTTTTTTTAACAAAGTACCGATGCTATTCTGGTGTTCTATTACAATCCGAACCTATTAAGAATGTATTGAATGGTGATTTTAGATCGCACGATATTACTAACCCGTATAGTCACTTACAATGAGACGCAATAAATATAAACAAATAAGATGAAGACATTAAAGGTGCCAGGTACATATGTTTTTCAAATATCTAAAGCAAATTCATTAACCCGATTCGTGTTAAATAAACGTGACGAGTATCTTGAGTAAGTACTAATGATTTTAGTTTTGAAATTAAAAAAGAAAAACGATAAAAAGACAAAGCACAAATTAAATCTCTAAACAATTACTCAGACTTGAACAATCCGGTGGCCTAGTGGTTAGAGCGTCGGCCTCGGATGCGAGAGGTCGTGGGTTCGATCTCCGGCCGAGTCATGCCAAAGACTTTAAAAAAATGGTACCAACAGCTGCCTCGCTTGGCGCTCAGCATTAAGAGGTTAGTGTTAGGACTGGTCGGCCTGGTATCAGGATAATGTGACTGGGTGGGACATCATGCCACATGTCTGCGGCATGATGCCCCAGTGCTAGACATCACTATAAACTGTCATACTGCAGACATCGAAGAGATATGACTGAAAAATTGTTAAAGCTACATTACAAATCTAAATCACACACACACACACACACACACACACACACACACACACACACACACACTTGAACAACACTAGCAGCAGGCAATGCGAACAGACAACTTGTGTTCCTGGCCTTATTTTACAAAAATAAAGGTTCCTACAGGGGCTGAAAAATAATGTCAATAACACTAAACCGAACCTCCTAACTTTTATTATTACCGTATAGTTTGAAAAACGAATAATAAATCGTTTGGGTTAGCTCATTTTTGTTATTTTATTTTTGACTTTTGCTTTTTATGTTATAATGCGTTTAGTTTACTCGCGGGTCACTTGAGTTTTGTTGGCCACCCTGCCTGCTGCTCCAACACATACATATATATCAGATTAACCAAATTAGCCCTTCCATCTGCCCTGTTAAATTTTAATTAAATATTTTGTTAATAAATATGGATAAATCTGAAGACGATTACAACAATATCATGAAAGCCCACCGTGAATCAAGTGAAGAGTTAAGGAACAAAGCGTCCCTGATAGAATTCATGGAATATAGAATAATAAAATTTCAAGTTGTAATTAATCACCTGAAAAACATAATTTCAGAATGCGTCGATTGCAAATTAAAGTTGAAAAATAAGCAGAACAAAGTTGAAGAATAATTGATTTTTTGTCAAAAAAACCCCACATTTAAATTAGACGACCATTTGCAAATTATTATATGGTTGTCATTGGAGAACCTCACTCTGCAAGACTTGCAAGAGAGCGATTAGAAGCAATCAGAAAATATTTACCTGTTCGTGATGCTGTCAAGCAACAATTACAACAACGACAAGAATCTCATGTTGAATTTGAAGAGGATACAAAACAATTATTTAAACCAATTACTGAAACAACTAAACCTCTTCTTCCTGTTTTAGAGAAAACCGCTGAGGCAACTGAAAAAATAGCGGAGAGAACAAAACAGACAAAAAGACTTTTACGTGGACTTCCAGCTGATATAGCTGCTGCTCAACCAATATCAACGGCGCAAAAACAAAAAATTCTCTCAATGAGCAATGCTGAGCTACTTGATAAATTTACTGAGGAATTCACTGAGGTAATTAATAGCATTAAAAACTTTGACGATTTAGCTAATTTTGCTGCTATGAGTTTTGGTCGGAGGGATAAATTCTTAAAGCCTGATTATCAAAATGTCATTAAATCTCGTGAACAGTGGCAAAGAGTACTATACCGCATACGTGCTGACGTTGAGCAAATTAAATTAGATGATGACATATACAGAGATTATAATAGGAGTTTTAATTATTTCGTTAATTTAATAAGGGAAAAAGCAAGACAAGGAAGAGAAGAAAAAAGACAAGAAAGAGAAGAAGAAGCAAAACAACTTAAAGAACTTAAAGAACAAGAGGAAGAAGAAAAAAGAAAAGCAAAAGAAGAAAATAGAAAAGAAAAAAGAAAAGCAAAAGAAGAAAAAAGAAAAGCAAAAGAGGAAAAAAGAAAAGCAAAAGCAAAAGAAGAAAAAAGAAGAGCAAAAGAGGAAAAAAGAAAAGCAAAAGAAGAAGAGAAAGAAGAAAAAAGAAAAGCAAAAGAAGAAACAGCAGCATTAAAACTAAAGTATACAAAAAGAACACGAGCTGCTCATCCCCCTGAAACATTGGAATCACCACCATCACCACCACCATCTCCATCACGATCACCACCACTACCACAACAACCATCATTATCATTACCACCGCCATTAAAACCAACACCAAAGGAAGAAGTAAAAGAATCAGTATTTTGGTCGCCAGCCTCACAGAAAATTCTGGAAAAACAACAACAGTCAGAAAAAATGATTGAAAAAGCGCTTGGTAAATTATCAGTAAAAAAAAAAGTAAGAGAGAATTTTATAGCGGATGGGAATATTTATGGCATAAACTTAATGAATAAAGAAATATTACAAATTAAAAATGATTTAATAAAAAGAGGATTATTTTCAGAACATCTTAATGTACATTTTGATGTTCATGAACCTTTACATGTAATAGAAGGAAAATTAAAAAAATTAGAGGAAGAGGGATATTACTTTGAGAAAGAAGGAAAAGGTTTCTCTACTGGAGGTAATTTTACTCTATGTCCTAATAACGTTATCTCTGACGTTGAACGTCTGGAGATTCTCATCGGAGGAAAACGAGCTGGTAATAATTCTCCAGAAATAATTAATGAAGCGGCCGATATCTGTAGACGATTATTTACAGGCGGTATCATGGACGTTGATGTTTATCAGTCTCTTATTAATGAAATTGCCGATGACTACTACAGTGACTAAGTACGTAATTAAACACAATTACTATAATAAAATGATTGTACATAGTACTCAACGTGGACCAACCATGGTCAGGGTAATAAATTCACGATTACCAGTATACAAAACAACCTACAGAGATAGACTAGGTGATGTTGTTCAGGGTCTATTTAGAAGGATAGCCCCAAAAGCAATACCGATTGCAAAGCAACTGTCAATGAAAGCTATTGATGTTGTTCGTGAAAA
>JAECUM010082209.1:0-10726 GCA_016617855.1 Megalonaias nervosa | reverse complement strand
TGATCGTTTTTGATCTACAGACTTTCTCAAAGTGATTGAGTTTATGACACTTATTGCAAGTCTTTCCTTTTGCAGGGCACTTGTCCTGGCTTGAATGTGATTTGTATCCGCAGTGTCCACAGGTCGCGTTGACGCTCCGTCTGGAAGACGCGGTCCATTTCTTCTTCGGCTGTAGTTCTTTTGTCTTAGCCTGTCGCTGAATTGTCGCATGCACTTCTGGTTTGGCTGATGCATACATGGTCTGGAGCTGTTCCTGGGCATATTCATGGCTTTGACTGATGTTAATGGCCCTTTCCAAGGTCAACTTTTCACCTTAGCTGATAAGTTTTTCTCGTATCCTTAATGACGATACCCCGAAAACAATTCTATCACGAATCATGTCGTATTCGTCTTTGCAGAGACAGTCCTTGGCCAAGAGTTTCAGTGAAGTCACATATTGTTCTATTGTCCTGGAGCCTTGAATTTCATTGTTAAACTTGAATCTGGCAAAGACCGGATTTAATTTTGGTTGCACGTGATGTTTGAATTTTGTAAAGAGCGTTGATGGGTCCTTTTTTTCTTCATCCGTCAGAGTCCATGTGTTGAAAATATCTCTACTTTTGTCGCCTATCCAAAGTAGAATATAGTTGGCTTTGACCG
The DNA here is from genome assembly GCA_016617855.1 of Megalonaias nervosa. Classification (NCBI taxonomy): domain Eukaryota; kingdom Metazoa; phylum Mollusca; class Bivalvia; order Unionida; family Unionidae; genus Megalonaias; species Megalonaias nervosa. The sequence goes on along the minus strand of JAECUM010082209.1, from coordinate 10,087 downwards.
CATCACTTCTTTTACTCATCGATGCGTTTAATATTATTTCACAGTGTTGTTGAAATTTAGCCCATGATGTGGTAAGGTTGGAACTGTCCCAGTCCATGGTAGGGGTTGGCACGCCGGAAAGATCCATTTCGAAGGTATTAAGTTCGTATGCAGAATTTTCAACGTTTTTAAGGTTCTAAATTTGTGCAAAATCTTCTGTGGATTGTAAAGTTATTGTTTCAAAATATCCATTTACGATCCATGTGCTATTCCAATTATGATCTCACATCTGACACCATGTTGTGTTATTGCGTTAAAACATAAGATAAGACGCCGTGTTCTAACTATCAATAACTTTAATATATGCAAGTGACTTCTGTGAAGTCTTAACACAGAGTGCTATCAAAGAGGCAGACGCCTGTAGATAGTACCAGTGGAAATATGACTCGTGCACAGAGGGTTCTGATTGTTCAGTTTACACATGTATAATGTTACAGAAATCTTCATAAATATTTCAGAACCAGTAATGAGGTGTGCAGTGTTGACTGAAATAATTTAGGTGTAAATTATAGGGCGTGGTATAACCTGAGAAGGCAAAGATTTACTGTGTTGAATGTGATCCTGTACGGCTAACTTACGTAATATAATCTATTCACGTAAACATATTACCTATGGTTTATTCAGCTTTTCGCTACATAGCTTTCATTAAAGTTTTACTTTTCTCCATTCCTTATCAAGTTTAGATCTAGACGGACAATTCCTAGCTGTAGAGAAATGCAAGTCTTATTTAAAACTGGATCAGAACACTAGCGTGCTAGTAAACGGAAGGAAATGCAACAAAGAACTCTTTGTGGTACAATAATTTTTAAAAGTAGCAACATCAATAAAATAAATAAATAAAACAGAGAGTCTTCTTAGTAACTAATTTATAAAGAGTGTATATAGGTAATATTTGCATGTAATGGTAAAGGTCCTTAGGACCCATTTACATATAAATCAAAAGACGTACATAAAGACGATCTCCCTGTGGTGAGCACTTCCTGACTGTCCTCAGTAGATTTTGCACACACGTTTGGCTATACCTTTTTTACAGAACCACATTTCACAGTGTTCAATGATTAAACCTGATTTCTTTTGAAGAAATCTATGTAAAATGATTTACACACACAATCTCTATTACTTGCTGGACCAAAATATTTATGGTTAGCATTGCTATTACTAGTGCAGGGAGATGTTGATGTAATTTTTGGTTGCGAGTTCATGTTTGATTCAACTGGGCACAACGGAGGTGTTTGACAAAGTTAGAAGCCAGCAGGTGTGGCATAAAATATTTCTGGTTGTTTATAGGTTGGCGATTGTAGTTCAGAAAGTAAGGATTTTTGTGGCCAGGGATGTGTCCGGAACATTGTTTTCTACTAGTCTGTGGCATAAATATTTTCTCACGCTCGAGTTTGTAATGTGTTTCGCAACCATTTTTTTTTTTTTAAATTAGAGTACAAAGTTTTCTTGCCTCAAGTGGTGCCCGTTAAAAACAAACAAATAATAAATCCCTCATTGTCCCAGGTGCATCCAAGTTCTGAAGCACTGCAGAATGGATAGCCAGGTTCACAAAAATCACATGGACGCATGTTCTTAAAAATTTTAGATAGGTACAAGACGCCTGTCCTGAAAGAAAGGGTTAGCGTACATCTTCGGTTTTTCATTTCTTGCGTGCATTAAATTGTTGGGTGTCGGCACTAGCTGGCTTACCACTCGACTAGAAATGTATTAGCCACCTCTCTTGGCATTAATCCTTCGTACATGCCCGAATGGGCGCACGCGAAGTAAATTCAAGAACGAGCGAGCGACTCTTGCCATCATTCCGCCCTGTAGAATCCGAGCTAGTAACCACGTTAACGATGGAGAGAAACAACGCAGTGAAACAATGCGAGGTGATTGGAGGCTACCAACCAATGTTGTGATACCATTTTACCAACACCAGCACTGTGGACTATCAGGGTTATCGGAGAAGGCACTAGCGACAAACTGGAGCCAGAGAACTGGTGTAAAGAGAACAACTCTACTTTTGGTGTGGGACGATACGAATGAGGAGATCGACGGAAAGGATACTTCAGGGACATGGGAGGCGGTAAGGATGAGGCAAAATAAAAAACGGAAAGAGAGGAGACAAGAGGTACGTCAACAGGCTACTGACCACTCTGTACCCGGTCTAAATAATTCATTCATGGAGCCGAGATCTGTATCTCAAATCCAGTACGTCGAATTGATTAGAATCTCGACCTTCACCTCCACATCAAAATAAAGGCAGTTGACCTTGAGTTTCAAACAGAAATTACCCAAGAACCGAAAGCCGATGACGACACTGAAGCCGCCTCAAACTATGAATCCACAGAACAACAAGTACAAGAGGAGTTGGTTGTAGAAGAAGAGGAATGCGACCCAGACAGACAACGGCTCTTGGATGTAGGTTTACAGCCGGCGCTCGATGATTCAAAGAAGGCCACCTAATTAATGAGAGCAGTTAAATATCTGGTACGGATATCGCTTAAAAGCCGGCAACCAAGACCATAACAGTGACAAGTTGGGGTCGGTATTTTAACCAATTCTATCAAAAGTCTTTACCAACAGCATATTTTGCCAGGTCTGGTGATGGCAGCCGAGCAGCTGACATAACTACATGGGTTTGATGCACTCCTGGATCAGCAGTTAAAGAAAATCACGTAGTGCGGCGGGATGCTGGAAGAAGAATATCGTCGTAGAATATTTAGACTGCCGACGTAACGGTCCTTTTATGGGCTACTAACCAAAATGCCTCATATTAGGATTTTTATTTTGCCTTGGAAAATCATTTTGGTAACACTTAATTCTTAAATGTGATCCATTGGGCCACCGGTCTAAAAATCATTCACGAATTTCCTACCTCGATCTCAAAATATTTTAATGGGTCACTTTTTGACCATATATTTGTCATAACTGTATGAAATCTCAAGTACACTTCCTAAAAGTTATGGATAGGAAAACTTTGATAACTTATTGAATTGTCCTAATTAAATATGTCACTAACACATTATTATGTTATTAGGGAACGCCAGAATTGGTTTAAATAGGGCATAATTTGAAAAATATTATTTCCTGGTGTCTCAGAATATTCCAGCTGCCATTTGGTTTCAGGCCATGTCATTTCCTCTTTTGACTATCCCGGACATGACTTATTCCTGCAATGTGAGTTACTCACAAAGAAAAGTACAAAACCCATGCTTTTAAATCACGCTAGCCTGGGTGTCGCCAGGTGGTTGGCCATTTCTCACACGGGACGACCAATTTTAATGAATTTATTAAATGCCCGAATGAGCGCGGTGCGTCTCGAGTATGGCTAGCCCGTACGGTGGACTAAACTCTCACCCATCGTGAAATTAATTAGTGTGCAGGATGCACACATTTTAATTAAATAGCATGCATTAGAGCGTACTGGAGAAGGCTCTCTTTCCCTCCTGTACGAGAAACAAGTATCCTGCTGTGCTGAAGTTAACCCGCTGTACATGCCCGAATAGGCGAACACCAAGTTTAATTCAAGGTCACATGAAATCAGCCTTTGCCATACGCACCCTAAGAAACAGTTAAACCATAAAAGGTAGTCCTAAACCCAGACCATTAGGCCCCACTACACAACGTGGCATAAGACTGGTTCACTTATAACAATACAAACCTGAAACTAACTAAGCTGACCCCTTAAAATTAAGGATATAAGGTGGTCCTAAGCCCAGACCATCAGCAATCCCGCTCAAGTTGGCAATATTAGATTGACTAAAAGGAAAATAACCGTATGGTCCAATAACTTGACCCAAATTTAGTAAAGGTATCCGGTAGTCAAAACCACAGACCACAGGCCCAACCACACAAAGCGGTAACTGAACACAAAATAACACTAAGTCGATATAAGTAAGGAGGTGCACCAATAATTATACATGACCAGACTATCACAAAAAATTAGATTATATAAGGTGGTACAAAAGCAAACCACCAGATCCAGCCACACAAGGTGTCAGTGATAGAATCAAATTAAAATCTACAATATAAATTAACGTAAAAGGTTCATATGGTAACAAAATATTTAGGGACATGACCCCGATACTCAATGTCAACCTTACTTCTTCCTCATTCTATACTGACCATCCTGCTATAAGCACAGACCTTGTATATTGAAAAACTAGTGTAAGACGATACCCTTCAGAACAATGATCCCCTGATCAACATGAACCAAAACCTGCGGCGACCAGGCGCTGCCCTTGACGACCCTTCTCCACCTCCTCTTCCGGACATGCAAATAGAGAACTATGCAGTGTATGCATTAAAATGTCGGTTGGTGCTGAAACGTTACACACAGACAAGAAACTAAGAGGTATGCCGTGCGTACATTAACCAAGCGAATGGCAGCAAGCGACTTAAATCCAAGACAAGACAAGATAAGACAGTCTTGCCATTGTTAGATTGCAGCACCTTCAGGACCGAGTGAAAGAATTGGAGGTCTATCGCCTGAAAAAGGGAGATGAACTCTTTAAAATCAGCAAAGGGGCTCACTGGGGAAATGATGAATAAAGAAGTGAAGAAGATAAAGGCAGTATGGGCGGAGGAGAAGTGGCCAAAGGAGCGGGAGATGAGAGAGAGAGAGGGGTTTCCCTGGCCTAAACGCAAACTGGATTAAGTTCCATTGCTAAATGAGGCAAAGAGGGGATAAGGACAGGAGCCCTGATGAGGAAGATAAAGGAGATTGAGAGAAGGAAGCCGACGTGCCTTCTTTAAGCCTCAATATCTCTATCGACAGATCAACTGAATACATGTATCAGAAGCTTCCTTGCACCACCTTCATTCTGGACTGGGTGGTGATGCCGTCTGAACATCGATAAACAATTAGCAATCTACGACAGCTTACAACAACACTTTTCAAGGTCACACAGATCTCTAGAAAAGAAATATTCTAAGCATTATATATATATATATATATATATATATATATATATATATATATATATATATGTGTGTGTGTGTGTGTGTGTGTGTGTGTGTGTGTGTTCACAACCGAACTAAAACTTTGAAGCCTTTATCCCTCTTGTGTGTAATAGTATGTTTGTACGGGTATGGTATGTATATAAGCACTCACACTCTTGTTTCAGTCTCAAGTGCCACATACAACCACGCCGAACAATCTTAGGTTACTTGAGGCATATGTCCATAGGGGGTTGATCCTGCTGCAAAAAGTTATTTTATGTGGAACTTTTGCGCGATCGTTGATTAATTCATCCTTTTTCATTTATTGCGCCAATTGATACGAGTTAACTGTTGTTTTCTTTGGGGTTGAACCAGCTGCTGATATCATCATGTTTTAATGTAAGCTGCTGCTTGCACGCAATCTCAAACTCCACAGATTCCTGCTGCTTAGTGATTTTGCCTTAAAGCGACAGTGCTTGCAATTTGTTGTGGGCGTCTGTGATGGTTGCGCCTATACGTATACAACTTGTGGTTGTGGCACATCTCTCTTGGAGAAACTGGATATGACTACGAACCTTTAGCTATGATTTCATTTGAACAATCTTAGGTCTGCTGTGGAGCCCCATATCACTTCTAGGCCGTAGACAGCTCATGAACGTCACAAGATGCAATACATGTTATCAGATAGAATTGGGTTAAGTCCATTCTTTCTGTGTAGGCCTGCTCCTACAATGGGATACAGCGCTCTTCTCCAATAGTGTATCATAACCTGTAAATTTATCTTCATGTCACCTCTCCTAGAACTGCACAGATGGGTTCTTGAACCGGCTTCTTTTAATATCGTTTTTCCTAGGTTTCAAGATTGTGCTCCTCTTCTAATAGTTCCGTTGAAGATCACGGTGTCGCTTTTAACTAGCTGATTTAAAAGCGGTCAGCGCTGGAGAAATTGTAGATTGTTTATTGAGAAATATGTAGCTCATAACACTACTTCCTTTTCAGCCTAATTTATTTTTGTATGGCATTTTAAGATATTGCATCTTATTTGGAGGGGCAAACAGAACGTATTAAATTAAATACAGCGTGCTTTGAATCAGAGATTCGGCGAATGAAAAACAAATACTGACTTTTAAAAGCTCATCACGAAGTTATTATTTGCCATTTAAATGAGAATAAAGGAGTTTTTGTCTTACTACCCATACTTGCTATTCGCGCGCAAGATCATTCAACAATTAATAACCTATCGTAGAGTATCCAAATTTAGTATCTCAAGCATATTTGGAAAACGAATTACCGCGAGAATCTTGTTTTATCTCTCTTGGTCGACAAAGAACAGTTAATGTCAATATACCAATATATATCACCTTATATAGGCTTAATAACTTTATCGTACTCCAAAGTTCGTGCTCTGCTGAAGTAGTTTATTTTTCCTCAGTATTTCTTTTTGACTTTGTAATTTTATATCCTTTGCCGTATGATCCTTTGCCGTATGATCCTTTGCCGTATGGTCCTTTGCCGTATGATCCTTTGCCGTATGATCCTTTGCCGTATTTCGGCAAATACGGCAAAGGATCAGACAAGCCATTGGGCCTCAGGAAGACCTCCTGAGAACAGTGAAAAAACGTAAACTGCATTGGTATGGGCATGTCTCACGATCATCAGGACTTGCCAAGACAATCCTGCAAGGCACTGTACGAGGAAGAAGAAAGACAGACAGGCAGAGAAAGATGTGGGAAGACAACATTCAAGAGTGGACAGGCTTGACATTGAGTGACTCAATGAGAAAGACGGAAAATCGAGAGGAATGGAGGAAGCCGATTGTTCGGTCTTGTGTGGTGCCCCAACGGTCTACCAGACTACGGGACTGATGATGATGATGATGATGATGATGAATTTTATATGCTCCATTATATGATTACTTCATAGCGTCGAATATCGCTTAAGGACTGTTGAGAATGCAAAAATTTTCTTAACAGGGTGGTTGTGTTAGCCACATATCGCGTATGATACTTAATAAGTGAAAAGTTAAAACTTACTTACTTAATAAACTTTAATTAAAACGTGCAGGTACAATCCGTTTTGCGGAAAAGGTATTTATATGAGCTAAAATACGTAACGTTTTCATGTATTTTATAAGCATAGATTTCGGCATTGCAAATAAGCGTTTTGTAAATTATTTTACAATGCACGTTGCAAACACCACGATGCCATGTAAAGGGGGCTGCCGTATTGGTCTTCTTCCAGTAAACCCGGTCCCGTAACTGACAGCCATATCACAAGCATACCTGTAACCCGATGTCTATCAAATGATCCATACTGAAATTGTACTTGTGGTCGATACTGTTATTAAAATGTCAGGCCGGGGATGAAAAACAGGTGTTGCCGGAAACCAACAGGGGAAAGACAGAGAAGCGAGCAAGAGGACTGACCTGCCTAGAGTAAACAAAGATGCAGGTGAGACGTTTTTCATCCCCCCCCCCACACACACACACAACCTACAATTAGTCCAGACGAAATGAGCTGCAATCACATGGTGACGGGGCATTAGAACCAGATACAAGCAAAATGCAGTATACTGAAACCAAACTAGAGAAACTAACGGCAAAAATAAAAATGGCTTCTATGGACTATCTAGGCAACATACTCAAATCTTTAATAGCAGACAGTGTGGGCAAGTCCACCCTGGACGGGACTTTAGTAAAGATTACAGATGATATCCTTAAGAAATTCGATGAAGTCAGCAAAGAAGATGAATTACTTGGAGGAGACGTTTTTGAATTCCAGACTGAAATGGGCAGTTAAAAAGATGATTATGGTCTTAGAATCAGGGGAAGAGGCAAAGCAAATATTGTCCGTGGGTCTGCCTATTCGGAATGAAGCTCAAAGTAAACGGTGACTTAAGGTATGCATACTCGGAATGATGTCTTGTGGATTCAGATAGATTAATAAGAACATTTCACCAGGAAAAATAATCTAATTATATGCGTATTAGAGGGTAAAGAGAAGAATAAGTTTAGTGGACATTTGTCCAGAAAAGGGACGTGAATCTCAGCTGAGGATGAGGATGTCAGGATAGCTCATCGTTCGGGTCATTTTACAACATCAGTCGACAGACCTATGATCTGCAAATTCATTTCGCCGAGATAACTGCTGGAGGGACAGCTATCACCTATCTTTGAGTGAAATATCGCACATGTTGTGTTTACTGCTTTGGGTCAGTGGGCACTGGATCTTCTGTGTTTACACACATTATTATTTGCTTTCCCAAAAGACCTTTGTTGTTTGTACTAATGTTTTGTTACCGATTATTTTATTCTTGACTCCGATGTTTCTTTTTCTCATCCATTGATTCAGAGAAAAATGGACACAGAAATACAAAATGTCGTTGAGGTTGCATGAGTTCAGTTCCTATTATAGCGTCCAATACTCTTGTTTTGTGAAGTGAAATTGTTTCGAAAAAAATAAAAGATATATTAAAAAAATGATTCGAATTTTTCTATTTGTTTTAGAATTCTGAATGTGTCCAATTTTTGACGAAAACTGCTTGTCGCCAGGCATAGACACTTTCTGAATGATCATGAAATTTATTATTATTCAAACTCTCACCCTAAACAAAAGTAGTTTTAAGACTGGACAAGTATGAAATTTTGTCGAGAAAGGCGAATATTAAATATCTCGATACCTACTTGTTCTACGGTGGGTTGTTTAATGTTGCCAAATAACATCTAACCTACGTAACGAATGTTTACGCTTGCCCAAATAATGCATATATCAAAGAAGATAAGGAATTTAACAACCATAACATATATGAAAATACTTTATGTAATGTTATGTTCTCTCTCTCTCTCTCTCTCTCTCTCTCTCTCTCACACACACACACACACACACATACACACACACACACACACACACCCCTGACACTTTTTTATATACTAGCTATAGTTCAATCCAGTATGTTAGATGCAATGTAAAAATATATCGTATTCATATCTTATCATATATTGTTAACAGTGAGTTTAATGTCTCAAACCCGGGCACCGTAGTTGTGTCTGGGATATTAAAAAAAAGAAAAAGTGTGTCAAAACCGGGTTGGATATTCGCTATTATCAAAAACCTTCTCAAGCTCTTGAGTATACCAACCGACAATAATTTCAAGAAGAAAACAAAACAAAAAAATAGTGAATATTAATTTTGAGTCGTTAAAGAAATATGTTATTAACGAGGTGGCAGCGGATAGTTTCGTAAGTTAGCACCATACAATTTCTTAACTAAAGGCTATGAGTAGTCCGAGTTTCCTTTGACCCTTGCCACCCCATTCTTGATATTTGATTTCTTATGTTGGACCATACACCCCAACATAAAAAACCAAATATCAAAAATGGGGTGGCAAGGGTCAGAGAAAACTCGGACTAGGCTATAAGGTAATTTCGTTAGCTATTATTGTTTATTAATTAAAGATATTAGCTATATTTGCGAATTGGGCTTGTGTTGTAATAATGACGTTTAAGTCATGTATACCTTCCATAGTTACTGAGTGCATGTCCGTATGTAGGCGGTGAAATACCAATAGCTGGCTAAATGGAAAAGGTAGCCACCTTTATAGCAGTAGCCTGTTCAAGGCAAGTATAATATCCACCCAAAAATGGCATTTGTAAAGTATTTCTAAGACAAATTCTATACATAAGACACGGCTGTACTCAAACACGTTTAGTCACTCCGCTCAAGCACATGTTGCACCATAAGATGCTTTAAAAAAGAGAGCGCAACAGTAATAAGGGAAATAACTCATACAACCTTACTGTGAACTAGTCTAATACATGTACGTATGCATTACGTTACATCTCCCTTCTTAAAATAGATTTTCTCCATTAACTTGCTTGCTGGCACATAATCTTAATATACAAGTCCTTTGTCATACTTTGTGCACTTCTTTCAGGAATCCTGAATTTACTACAAATAAATCTGACTAGAATTCTCAGCGTTATGCATGCAGAATCAATAATGAGACAAATGAAATTATTCCTTAATACAGGAACGGTCAGCTTTCCTAGGCATCACTAGTAATGATTTAATCAAATGAATTATTTAAAGTTCTGTCTTAAATCAATTTTTTTTTTTTTTTTTT
>JAECUM010082203.1:0-17182 GCA_016617855.1 Megalonaias nervosa | reverse complement strand
GTTAACTGTCGTTGATGTTGCAAGTAGATATAAAGAAGCGGAACCATTATCAACAAAAACAGTATCTGAAGTTGCATCTGCGTTTGAACGAATTTATCAACGAGGACCTTTGCGATGGCCACAGTTGCTACAAGTTGATCCTGGCAAAGAATGTCTTGGTGCAGTATCATCGCTGATGAAAAAACATAATGTCAAAATCAGACAAGGACACATCGCAATTCATCGTGATCAGGCAATAGTTGAACGATTTAATCGAACACACGCTGAGCGGTTATTTGGATACCAGTATGCAAAGGAAATAATTCAGAGCGACATGAGATCTTGTGAATGGGTTGCAAGATTACCAAGTGTGATAGCTGCGTTAAATAATGAAATTACTCGTGCAGCTTCTATGAAACCTATTAATGCAATTACAAAGAAACATATACCCTGTAGCGATGGCTACGGACAACGACGTGACGTTTCAAAACAGCCAGTGTTAGGTAATGAGACTGTGAGATATTTATATGAACCTGGTGAACTTGAAGGGAGTAAAAAAAGAGCAGCTGATCCTATCTGGAGTGTGACTACACATAAAATTTCTAGCATGGTTAGATCTACGGGTAGACCTGCAATATACAGACTGGATTCAAATGTTCCTTAGTGTGGATTTGTACGTGAACAATTACAAGTAATTCCTGAAGACACACAGTTACCACCGCGTTCACTTTTGTAAATTGGAACCCCGACGTCGATTGCATTCAAGACATGTCAATATGACATTATCGCGTGTATGACCAAGATCACTATTAATTCTGTCTACGGTGAACTGTCTTGGATTATTACTCATATACTCCCATAGCATATCACAGTTACAACTTGCACAATGATTATTCTGTCGTTGTTTTAGTGTCATAATTAATTCAGTATCAATATCAAAGTCGCGATTATTTTTTTTGTCACATTGCTTATAAACCAAATAGTTTTTTCTTATTCCGCCAACACCTTCGGTGTCGCTAGCAGTTTGTTTATTATTTTCTGTAAAATTCATAATAACCCTGTGTAGTTGAGATATTCTTCTGACTCGAGACACTGCGAGATAAACTAAATTTGACCATTCGATTCTATCATCGATAATCCAGATATTTGTATCAGTAATAGTTAGTCCTTGTAATGAATGAATCGTTATAGCATATCCTAATTTCCATGGAGTTTTATCCATTATCAACGCGCTCTCAACAACATTAACATCAACCAAAACAATATCATTCAATACAAGATTTTGTTTTTCATTTGTTCCTGGAATTTCAACTTCAATATTCTGTCGTCGAGTATATGCTGGGCGATAACACAATGGTACAGGTAGATTTTAAAAAATTTCTTTATGTAACAGAAATAATTTCTCTTGCAATTCATCACGAACTATTTTTCTATTCGCAACTATTAAATCATTTGGTCTCCATAAATTCCAAAACTCGTTCACAGGAGTTTCCGGAATTATTTCACGCATTATCTCACATTGTATTCTATCTGGCTGTAGTCTGATTAATCTTTTGAATTCTTTCAGAGGTTCATCAATAGCTCTATGATCATCATTTATTTCTTCCTAATAATCCACAAATGATTTTAACCACTCATGTGGAGACTGCCCAACGAAAGGTGGTGGTTGACCATGATCGCCACACATAATCACAGCAGTATTTTTTGTCAGTAACCAATCGAGAAATATTTGTAATGTTTCTAACGATACTGTATAAATTTCATCCCAGATGATAATCCGGAGTATATATTTCTCACCCATTTGCTCAGGTGTCCACGTATCCCCGCACCATCTGAAGAAACGATGATAAGTTTGAGATTTTACTCCTCGTTCATTTATTTCTCTGGCTAGTCTATGTGTAGGTGTCAGCACAATCATGTCAACGGAGCTCTTCAAATCCATAACGTCGTTATGGCGAAATAATTCAATGGCACGTGTTGTTTTTCCAGAACCTCCAGGTCCATTGAGATAAACGGTTTTATGTCTGGCCACAGGATCAAACACAGATGGTGCCAATGATTTCAATATTTGATTATGATTGCTGTAATATATTTCCTTGATTTCAACGTCAGCAGATTCTGAATAATCAAGTATATTTTCTTGCTTTATTCTCCATGATCCCCATTCATCATTACCGAGTAGCGGTTTTAGCAAATCTAAATACGCTTTATTTATATATAATGAATCCGTGGCAACTCTGACAGCGTAACGAGGAAATCTATTTATCATCCATAATAAATTTATGGAAACGTAAGCGAGCATAGAAGATCTTAAATGAATAAATTGCGGTGACTCATTATCAATATAACTCACAATTGTCCCTAATTTAGACCCGTCTGATAAATAAGCATTACTCCGACTCATAAATGTGTTTTTTTTCCGTTGTATCAGTAATTATAAAATCGAGTTCAGCATCATCCATAATTAATCTTGTACACATTCGTTTATGATCACATGATCCTCCTTGAGTAAACTTACCAATTATTTTCCTACCAAGATCTTTTGCAACTTTATTTTCATGATCAATCATATCAGGATTTTCATCACCTGACTCTGTCAAGGAATATTTCTTTTCTTGTGGTAACCAAACTTGTTTCTGCGGACGATATGATATAATGGCTTCGTTTACTTTCAACGACACTAAAATTCCAGTATCAAGCATATATCGTAATAGTACTATTGGAACCCAATATTTTTCTGAGAAATGTCTCCACACATAGATAATAGGATGAAGATTATTACGAAACTTAAATGATTTTACACAAGTGAATCCAGTTAAATCAAAATCAGGTAATGGCCCATTTATCGCAACTCTGGTCATCTCGTGTGTGGGATGTCCGAATCTTTTGAAATATTCAGAACATTCTCCATATCCAAGAAAACTCCCATGATAACACGCTACTATATCAACCGATATAATATCGCTATAATCATATTTGGTATTCCACAATCCGCCGTGTCCGTATTCAACACAACTGTGCTGGATGTCTTCAAGAAATTCTAATCGTGTCGGTTTCCATGAATTTTTCTTTTGAGCAAAGTGAGCCGCAACTGATGGAACTGTAAAACAATTATTCAATAATCGTTCAACTTCGACGCTATCAGAATTATATTTCAATACAAGATTCTTCATTTCTTCATGAAGAGATTCTTTACGGTAAATTTCTCCGTTAGGTCTTACAAATTGATCGTAATACGAATCTGAACTTTGAAATAACCAAACAGATACAGGGAACTCTTACTAATATCACTGATAACGTCAAATATATAATCGTCATAAAATTTAACTATTTTATCTGGAGGAAATATTGTTACTGCCACAGTCCATACATGTGCGTTATGATCAATGATCGTTATCGGAGTTCCATTTTTTGCATATTTCGGTTCGTACAAAATCTCTCCGGTTAGTGTTTTTACTGTTATTGGAAATCTCAGTTTCTTTTCTAGTTTAGCAAGGTCGCTGATAGATGCTCCTGTATCTTTAACTGTTTCTGCCCACGCATTTATTTTTTTACGTCTTAGATCCGTTAAACCGTTTCCACGTATTGCTTATCAGAAATGTTCTATAACTCGCTCAGCTACGCAGTTTAGTCCCCTTGACAAAGTCAATGAGGAAAATTTCATTGGTTTGAGATTAGTAACGCTAGGTTTATCATTTAACGGATATATCGCATAAACAACTGCAGTTACAGGATACACTGGTTCATAATACGGTTTATCAATACCAGCCAATTTTCCTGGTTTGGATTTTTTATTTAATGTAACAGTATTATTTCCAGTATGAAGCCGTACAGGGTCACGTTTATCACGGATAATCCAAGTGTCATCATCTGTCTGAATTATTCGGTTGTAGTCCACCGAATGATTTTGACTTGATATTTGGCCAACTATAATAAACCCGTAATTGCACTAATGCTAATTGCGGTCGGAAAATTAATACTGAATTCAGGATTAGTTGAACTCGCCGATATCATTGTGGTTCTTACCGGAGCAGTATTAGTGACGATCTGTTGTAATAATTCCCTTGACTCAGTCAAGGACGTTGTCATTATTATATTATTGTTGCTCTAAATTGTTTATTTCCGTGATCGAAACACCCGTGGCATCGCTACGGTTAAATACTTCATTGTATATCCTTATTATAGTACTGAATTCTTCATCAGATATTATTCCATCGTTGAGCGACGAAGAAATCATCGATAATAATTTGGAATATGCTACAGTTGCAGTATCTAATTTCATCGTGTACTCGTTAAATTTTTCATTCGTGCACGTACCTACCTTTTTCGCGATAATATTGAATATTCCAGCGATCGTGGTTGACGATGAAACAACGATTGTTACAACAATCGCGGAAACCGAATAAACGATGATATCAACGACAACCGCACGTCTACGATATTTTTTATTTTTGCTGTATAATCATCGATGATGGTTTTTAATTTATTCTGCCATGTCGTTATTTGATCGTATCTGTATCGCTGAACGTCTATCATTATACTGTATTAAGTCGTTGTCTAAGACAACGGAGGTGTTTCAGCGACAAATTCTATGCACCACCAGTAAGGCGCCGAGGTTAATTTTTTATCATCTGATACCAGCATAAATGTTTCTTCTGTACCTTTATTTAACACTACAGATACAGTCCCAGAAAAATTATCGGTTGAATGACGCCATAGATACGTGGTAAATATACTAAATTTTGCAGAACTAAATACTGACAGCCTGTACATGCCAATTATTTTGCGGTATGTTTGATAGTGTTATCGCTTGGTGTCCATGTTGATGATCCCGATGATACTGTGTACACGATATTGCTAATTTGTTTGTGTGGAATTTTAATCAGATCGGTTTTTTGAACGATATTAGGAATTCCACTGACAATGTCGTTGAGTCTCGTGTTTATGTCGGCGAGTTTAATATCAACGGTTGGTGGACTTCCAAAAAAAAAATCATAGTGGTTCTGTTTACGTTTCTGCGAAAATTCATAAACAGTTGTATGTGATTATAAAATTCAGTTCTAAGTGCGATCATTCCATCATTGATCGTCGACAATGAAGTTGTCATCGGAATATTGTTATCGTCTACATATTTTTTTGTTGCAGCGTCGAGATTATCTGTTGGGTCTCCTACATTAATAATTTTATTGTTATTCATGTTAAAGATGCCATTCATCATATCGCCGGCTTTTAGCACTCGTTCGCTTATGCTATTTCGGATCGACGACGGAGTAACAACACTAGGAACAATTATGCCCTCTTTGTCATATACAGCAACAAGACCTTCTAGCGATAATCGATTACGAATAATAATATCGTTGATTGAAATATTACTCGTCTTCAATTTTCCTTCACGGTTTTGAAATATAACAAGTTCGTTTGGATCAACGTTGGCAAGATTGAGCAGGTCAGATAATTCATCATTGATCTGCCTTGTTACTCGCTTGAGTAAGTCTTCACCTGGTGCTTGTTGAGGTTTGGTTTTAGCTGATCTTCCGTAAATATCTACCATTATATGATTAGCGTTTATTTAAAATAGAACTTGTATATTCGTGTACAGCCTTATGGGGTGGTTTTGCT
This sequence comes from Megalonaias nervosa, assembly GCA_016617855.1. Lineage (NCBI taxonomy): Eukaryota > Metazoa > Mollusca > Bivalvia > Unionida > Unionidae > Megalonaias > Megalonaias nervosa. The sequence goes on along the minus strand of JAECUM010082203.1, from coordinate 11,584 downwards.
GATCTTGATACAGCATCAAGTACTGCTAGTGCTTCACGGCTACATATCGGCGGGTCGGTTATTTTTTTTTGTGTTGGTAGCGTTGAATACCAGATTGGAATATTTTGAAGTCTGTCGATATATTTTAAAAATTCTTTTGGTGGCGCCAACCCATACGAATCAAAATAAATAATTCCACGTGGATCAATTGCATATGCAACCCAATGAGTACCATGACCAGAGCTTTTATCGAGATTAATAATACCAGTTTCAATCAGATTTGGATTTTTCGGTAATTGATCACGCATAAAAACACCTCTGAAATTTTTTATATTTAATCGCGTAGCAGCATCGAGTAAATCAAAACTGGACAACGGGAAAATCAGCGAGTCCCTGGAAGTCTTAATCCTTTTCCGTATCGATACCCTGGAAGTCTTAGACCGTGACCTCTTCGTTTCCTTTTTTTAATCCTTGTCCAGTTGCTTTCTTCAGCGCCATTCCAGCAGCTCTCCCAACTGCTCCTAACACAGCAGCTTTTGCAACACCTGGAGCAGCAGCATCTATTAACGCTGGGATAGCTGCAAGAAGTGGAAACATCCCACCAGTCTTAACGATGTCGCTGATGGCACCCGCAGAAAGATTTACTCGTATACCCTTCTTTGATTGCTTAGCTTCATTCAAATGCTTGAACTGGCGTTCTGTCAGAAATAATTTATTTTGGCCACCTGCGATTTGTTCTTGTTTTAATGATATTTTTGTTCCACATCGCTTCGCTGATGCTGACTGAAGTCTTTTAATCTGACTAGGAGTCAGACTGACACTAACATGATGATTTGACATTTATGATATATTTCTGACTTCTAAATTAACACTTGCATATTTTCTACTGGAGCATCAACGACTCTCATGCGACCACCAACACCTTCAAGTAGCATTGTTTTATCGTTGAGTATAACGGCTATTGCTCTGTAATTAGCAATAGCTCCTCGCGTCACATGAGCTCGAAAATGTATGTCAACGACGGACTGTCTAAACAAATCCAAATGTTCCAGCGAGAAGTAATAAATCGGGTACAGCGTTGTAAAATCTAGCTGTGATATTTGTAAACCAGTATCAATATTTTGATCACGTCCCATAAACGACATTAATCGATGATATGCACGCGCCACATGATTTTGCTCAAAATTCAACAAAATATCCTTCGATGGTTCTTGATGTCCGTTTATTCTTAATGAAACCTCGGAAACACCGAGTTTGTCAAATATCATAATATTACGCGTTTGATCATTTACTCGTGCAGCATCTTGAAGCGCAACGAATATATGTCGCGGCGCAATGATACCCTGTTGTGATGCTATCTGCCATGTAAATAAACCATTAATTATGCTTTGAACAGCATCTGTGGTTGTTGTTAACCATGATAGCGTCGACTTGCCGCCGCTGCCCATGAAAGCGAGTAACCGATCTTCTTCAGATATTGTTGAAGTCATTACTGGCATCCACAATGAAAATTTTGTTGGTATTAGTTTACCAGCATCACCGGCGGGTCGCCATATTGCATCATCGTCGATTGCTTTTCGTACGAGTACAATTGTATGTTTGGATCCGAAAATAACTTTTCTAACGTGTCTGCAGAATCCAAAAATATGTGATAGTGGAATCGCGCAAGAAAATCTTCTGCTTCCACCATGCAACATTACTCGACGTGATCTAAATCGTATGTTGAAATCTGGATCGACATTAATAATCATACTTTGCACATCTGCTTTGGCATTTCTAGCAAAGTTCATTGGTCGTCCTATTTCATACTGGGTGTATTCAGGATGATCATAAGTATCCTTGGTAAACATCATTGATGGACCAGCTGATCTTGAATAATCGTCGCTGTATCTTGCAAGGCCAAGTATCGTCGTGGCAACGTCAACATCGTTTTGAATCGATTCAATATTTCTTCCGTCGATCATGTACGTGGCACTGTCGAACAACGCCATGATGCCATTATTAACAAAACCAACACTAATATCAGCACCGTATTCAGTATTATCTGTTTTTAAAATTTCACCTTCTACTTCGATGAATGCTTCAGCGGGTAAAAAATATCTACTTGTATCTTGAACTTGTAATTCGATTCGTCCACGCCGATTTGGCTGTCGTGCGTCGTAAGAATAATATCGATAATCACGTACCGATTCATCTTTGAGAACAGGTGCTTCCATGTCAAATGCAGGATCAGATATGCGTTTGAACATCTTTATTATATTTCCTATCGTTTAACACGAAAACCACTTCCTGCTACCAGACTAGCGGTTATATTGTTTTCTTTTTCACCAGCCAATGACGCTAATTTTTTATTTGCGGCTTGAGTTTTATTTTACTAACGTTTACAGGCATCATTTCAGTGCTGGGTAATTTTACTGGCTGAGGTTTTCGTCGTATTAATCGTGCTAGTCTATCCTTGATTACAGAGAATGCTTTACTGGCGACGCCACCGGCAGCGCTAATACTTTTTTCACGAAGAACATCAATAGTTTTCATTCCTAGTTGCTTTGCAATCGGTATTGCTTTTAGGGCTATCCTTCTAAATAAACCCTGAACAACATCGCCGAGTCCATCTCCGTAAAATGTTTTGTATGTAGGTAATCTCGAATTTATCACCCTGACCATAGTTGGTCCACGTTGAGCAGCGTGTATGATCATTTTATTATAGTAATTATATCTAACTGTTTAATCACTGTGATAATCATCGGCGATTTCATTAATGAGGGACCTATACACGTTAATATCCATGATACTGCCTGTAAATAATCGTTGACAAATACCAGCTGCTTCATTAATGATTTCTGGAGAATTATTACCTGCTTGTTTTCCACCAATTAAAATTTCTAATCTGTCCACGTCGGTAAGGACGTTGTCAGGGCATGAAGTAACAAGGCCACTTCCAGTTGTACTTGTATTAATACCACTTCCAGTTGCGCCGGGGGAGTCTTGATATTCTTCTTCCCCAATTTTTGGTCTGATCAATCTCCGTGGTAAGTACTCATGTAGTATATCTTTAACATAACTGAATGTTTTATTAATATATTCAGCATAATCCGGATCGTTTTGTCGAACGGATTTAAGTCTTCTGTTTATACGATATATCCATCTGTACCATTTTTCATAATCTGTTATTTCCTGAACATAATCGGGTTTTAAATAATCCCTTCTATTAAAAAAACTTTTCGCAGCAAATTCATGTAATTCTTCGTTTTCAACAGATCGAATATATTCGATAGATCTTGGATAAAATTTATCAATCATATCAGTCCTGATTCTTGATTTTCTTGATTCTGGTTGTGGTTGTATTTGTTCTTTTATTTCACCTATCTCAGCACGAGCTTAGTCAATTCCTTCAAGTATTCTTTGAGTTGGCTGAACCGCACCTATTTCGGCAGGAAGTTCTCGTAGAATTGTTTTTTGTTTTCTTAGTTCGTTCTGCTATTTTTCCAGTTGCTTCAGCGGTTTTTTCTAACACGGGAAGAATACCTTTAGTAGTCTTTGTAATAGGTTTAAATAATTCTTCTGCGCCTTCTGCAAATTCTTCTTGTGTCTGCTGACGCGCTTGTAGTTGTTGTCTGACAGAATTACGGACAGGTAGATATTTCTTGATTGCTTCTAGTCGCCCTCGAGCTAATCTAGCTGAGTGAGCTTCACCAATCATTATTGATATAACAATGATTTAATTACAGCAGCAGAGAGGGTGGACTGACAAAAATGACACGCACGAGCACATAAACGAACACGCATAGCATTTACAAACACAGGTGTCACGAAAGAGTAACAGCGTAAATAACCCACGTAGAGAGAATCTCAATTCGGTTAGAGGTTCTGGTTTAGAGTTATTGACCTTATATTTTTGCTTTATTTAGTATGATTTTCATGTTTAAATCTTTTGGTTCGAACACTAATTTGTAGGGTTCACCCTCTCTGCTGCTGCTAGTAAGAAATCGAAGTCACTTTTGAGTTGATATCTTCTTTTTCATGTGTAAATTTGAGTTTGCTTGATAAGATTATGACCCATTTGAAGTGATTTGAAACCTGTTGTTAATTGTTACGACTCTATGGATTGGAGGGGGGGGTGTTATGGTGGGGTGGGGTGCTCCCAATATTTTATTTAAACTATTATAGAAGTCCCACCCAGGCTCGATGTCTTATTTGGAAGTTATATTAATGAAAGATAGATGTAAAGCTCCGAGCCCCCAGTCAGCAATGCCGACGGTTAGATAGTTAAATATACAAAAAGGGTGAAATTCAATGAATAGCAATTTAATAGCAATTCAAAAGTCAAATGATTCCAATTTTCAATTACACTCCTTCCGCTCGAACCTTTAATATCCTATTGCATCACTTGATTAGCAGTGTGAGGTCTATTTCCACCTGTCCTTGTATTCTACTCATCTGTGGTATTCTTCTCTCTCCTATTTATCCAAATTCCTTCTTCTCTTCCTCCCCGACTTTCTGCAAATTCCTTCTCCTCCTCCTCGACTTCTTTATATTCCTTCTCCTCCTCCTCAACTTCTCTATAGTCCTTCCCCTCCTCCTCCACTTTCTCCTCCAGACTCCTTCTCTCCACCGAATAGACTTCTGTCGACTTCGACTGTTCGGCTAGTCTCAATTCCGTCTCCACCTCTTGGAGACTCGGGACTTAATTGAACTGGAAATTCTGTCCCCTAAAAAGCTTACTTTTCGAAGCTTTGTCTTTCCTTATAATCTACCACTAAGTTTTACCGCCAAATCATGAGTGGCTCTCTCTGAGCAACCCTATTGCTCAAAAATCTTCCCCGGCGAAAATAATTTTTCATTTACAAATTCTGAAAGGTATCATTGCGTCGAATTGTAATCACGCCATCTATCTCAAATTTTGTTTGATATCGCTGTGGACCGATCCAATCAAACTTAGCGGACAATGTCCCTCTCACTGTCTGTCAACGTGGGGAAGGATGAGAACACGCCCTGCTCACCCCGCGGGTTTCCCTATGATCTTATGACTAATCTTTAACACCTATGTGTGATAATCGCAAGCCTTTGTCAAATCGTGCGATCTATCGCCTGTTGCCGACTCCATTTTTTCCGGTCTCCGGCAGGTCATGTAACATCGCGTAAGAGTTTAACACTCACCCGCGGCAACCTTTAGACATCAAACACAACGCCGCAGTATATTACAGCTTATATATGACTTTCTAGCTGCGGCTTAGCAAAGGTGACACAGGTTTTCATGTAGGTAATAGAAAATACAAAACTAACAAGTTTAATAAACTTGAACAAATTATTATAAAGTGAAAATTTAAAAGGAGGTTAGAGTTCTATGAATTATATCTCAGATAATCCTATATGTTCTATCACTTGTCTAAACGTATAGAATGTTACGAATACATTCCAAGAATCTTGAATGTGCTGATGTACAAGTTGTCTTTAAGTATTACAAAGATATAATCCAGAATGTCTTTAAATGAGTTCTCAATAATACCTAAGCAGTGTTTTAGTCCAAATGTTAATGAGCACTTTGTAAATAAAATAAATACTTTAAATAAATAATTCCTTAAAAATTATAACACAACTAAAAATGATTCCACTAGACTTATATTAAATTAGGAATGATTAATTTTGTATACTTCATTATTGTATACATCCACACTTGTCCTGCGTCGGAGTAAAAATTTCTGATCACAATCTGAATCATCTTAATGGAAAATTACACCACACAGTAAACAAGATCAGGCCTTAACCATAAAAGCAAGTGAACATCATGAAAAACATCAGTAAGACAATAGAATGCCGAAAGGTAAACCCATAGTCCTGAACTTTACTCAGGTGGGCCAAATCTCCCACTCTCGATTATAGACAAAAGTCAAACACACAATATAACTCCAATATATATACTATTAATCACAAATGTTGGCAGTTCTGAGAGCCCAGTCAATGCAATGTTGTGTGTGTTTGAACTTTATGTAGTTTGAGATCGTTCATTATAGTTTTTGAGTTGTTGAGTGGTTATACATTATCTTTTATCGGATGATAAATGGCAGAGCTAGAGTATCAGAGACATTGTTTCTGAGTCATATCTGTAATCTTGTTTGTGAATCACGAATAGAGTCAGTGTTGGGAAGGTATTTCTAAAACAGAGTAATTAGTTAATTACTAAGAACAAGCGTTATAATGTGAAATATTCTTTAGGCTTTATGGCAGCGTGGAGTAGTTGCCTAAAATGGTATTCTCGTGAAAAGTGTTCAGTAGCTTGAGAGAGGAATAGTTTTCTGTATAAGCTGTTTGGTCCATATTTTAAACGTGGCATGAATACCGATCTAAGGCTTAGAAAAACATACTAATACATCATACTAATGTGAAGTATGAACAACCATGCTATTGTAAAATTGGAGTCTTGAGAATGTGTGGTGATTAGGTAATTAGAGAAAAAAATATTTATTGTACTAGCGCGTTTAAGAAGTCTTCAGTTCACACCTACTGTTGGCGTGAGGTTCATGGTAATAGGGGTAACATCGACCTCACACCAGTCTCATGCAGGTGATGTTTGTTTGGCTCGCTTAGTTGGTCATGGGGACCTAATATATATATATATATATATATATATATATATATATATATATATATATATATATATATAAGAAAACGATTGTTTTACTCACAGCCTATAAACCGTTATGCAAAACTCCCGTCTCAGGTAAGGTAGGTTCGAGTTATCTGAAATATGGCTTAAAAAACTGCAAAAATAAGAGCTATTATTCTTTTGATGGCAAAAAGTCTCAACAAACAAAAAGCAACAGTGTTTTCGAATTGTATTTATCACAGTATAAGTATTGCAGGGAAATGTAGTGAGTATAACACATACTCGAATGGACAGATATTGACTTCTGATTGGTTTATAAGAGAGATGAATCCTAAATCAGTGGAACCATATATTGATAATTGAGGAATAAGAGATGAGTAGCTTGTATCTAGTTCGATAACACAGTGACTGCAGTCTATGTATGTATGTATGTAATTGGACAAAGTAGTGATTGCAGTCTATGCATGTATGTTATTGGACAACGTAGTGATTGCAGTCTATGCATGTATTTTATTGGACAACGTAGTGATTGCAGTCTATGTATTCATGTAACTGGACAACGCAGTGACTGCAGTCTATGCATGTATGTTATTGGACAACACAGTGACTTCAGTCTGTGTATGTATGAAATTGGACAACGTAGTGATTGCAGTCTTTGTTGTATGTAATTGTACAACGCAGTGACTGCAGTCCATATATGTATGTAATTGGACAACGTAGTGATTGCAGTCTATGTATGTATGTAATTGGATAAAGCAGTGACTGCAGTCTATGCATGTATGTTATTAGACAACGCAGCGATTGCATTCTATCTTGTGAGCAATTGGATAACGTAGTGTTTGCAGACTGTGTTGTAAGGAATTGGACAACATAGTGTTTGCAGACTGTGTTGTAAGGAATTGGACAACATAGTGTTTGCAGACTGTGTTGTAAGGAATTGGACAGCGCAGTGATTGCAGTCTGTGTATGTATGTAATTGGACAACGCAGTGACTGCAGTCTATGTATGTATGAAATTGGACAATGCAGTGACTGCAGTCTTTGTTGTATGTAATTGTACAACGCAGTGACTGCAGTCTATGCATGTATGTAATTGGACAACGCGGTGACTGCAGTCTGTATATGTATGTAATTGGATGTATGTAATTGGATAAAGCAGTGACTGCAGTCTATGCATGTATGTTATTAGGCAACGCAGCGATTGCAGCCTATGTTGTGAGCAATTGGACAACGTAGTGTTTGCAGACTGTGTTGTAAGGAATTGGACAACGTAGTGTTTGCAGACTGTGTTGTAAGGAATTGGACAACGCAGTGAATACAGTCTATATATGTATGTAATTGGACAACGCAGCGTTTGCAGTCTGTGTTATAGGAAATTGGACAACGCGGTGATTGCAGTCTATGTGGTTGCACCTTCCCTTCTCTAGAAAGTGACTACTCATTTACTACTGTAGTTTTAAATTGCTTGACAGAGATTCACACTGTTGAAGTCGCCAAGGATCTCAAGAAATACGTTTCTCAGTGTTATTAAGTACTGTTGTTTAGTGAATAATAGTCTCTTACTTGAAATACATCTTATTCTGGGAATCAAACTACGAATTTTCTAAGTTCGATAGATAATAATTATCGTACATTTTGAGATTTTCTATCAACCAAATACATAACTACTTTGTATGTCATTTATAAATAAGTTTCATACCGGTGTAGCATTCAGTGATCAAGCCAGAAATATGTGCAAGAAAAATCCTTTTCTTTCCACAAATATTGTAGTTCTGGCGTGATTGATATTGTTAGCACACAAATGCTCAAAAGAACATGCCGTTAATATATAGAAAGTCTAAAAATATAATCTGTCTTCAGCATTTACATTTTGATCGGAATCTTAGCATTCGCATACCATCGTTATTTATTGTTCTGATTTGCATAATTTTAGGTTGGTTTCCCGGTCCAGTCGTATTCGGAAAAGTTGTCGACACAGCATGTATCCTGTGGCGGAAATCTTGCTTGAGACAAGGTGCATGCGCATTGTATGACAACGATGACCTTCGATACAAGCTTGTTGGACTCCAAGTACTGTTGAAAATTTTCCCGGTAATACTGTTCATCATTGCTTTTATTAAGGCAAGGCGAAAGACTAACTGGAGTATAGAAGAACTGCGTTTAGAAGACGTGGAAACGGTTGTGTTTCTTAACGAGAAAGAAATGAAGAAAACTCCAACGGACTGGGATATGGAGCCAATCTACAAAGGGCGTGACCAATCAAAGAAATTCAAATCATTCAGTTACCAGTGAATAACATTTGTAGCAAGTTAAATAACATTTGTAGCAAATTAAATTACATTTGTGTATGAAATATTCTAACTAAAGAATCTCGCCTGTGTTAGAGAAGAACTTAATAATAGCTCTTAAAGCGTTGGTCTAAAATAAAACAACTGCTTTTTCAACCACGGCACATCGTACATTAAATGACGACGGAAATATTGTCTTGTTAAAGGAAATCTGCGTAGAAATAATTATCCAAATTGTATTTGAGGCCCTGTATTCGCTATGTGGTTCAGAACCGTGTAAGGATTTGAATGCGGATTAGTTATTTTCTCATTTCTTTATCTAAACGTCGTCAAGTTGTTATAACTTATTGTACAAGCAAATTTAAGAGATGTGTTCAAAGAAAGTGTAATTTAACTCCACCAACCATTTCAACGAAGATTTGTATCACAGTGTATTAAAACTGATCATACAATCAATTTTACAAAGCAGACTGAATTGTTTGAATCTGAAATCAGAATCAAACTTATCGAAATTGCTGACTCTGTTAAGAACGGCAAGTCGAATTTGCAAACATAAAGCCGTTCTACATTTACGACAGACTTGGCTTCAAATCCTTGGCAATGGTATGATTTGCCCATTTCTTCTAGATCCTAACCTTATTATGGGTACATTCACAACTTATCGGTCAATTGTATCTATCATTATCTCGAATGTATTCGGACTATCTAGGCTGCTAACGAAACAAGGATTGATCGAGACTTTATGAATGTATCGAACTGTCTTTTCATTCGTAACTAATTGGTCAATCCAAGCATAGAAATTTGACTATGTTGTCCAAACAGATTGCGGAGGGGGGCGGGCGTGCAGGGCTACAGAGAATGTTTCGTCAAATTTGTGTCTCCCAGAAATGGGCAAGTGGTGATCATATAAGAATGACAATCATATACAATGTGCAGAGTGTAAACATTTTTGGGAGCAATCAGTAAGACTTGGAACTCTGGAGTTCAAACTCTTTCTTTGTAGTCAGGCAAACGTTTGCACGCAGGCATACCGTATACCGCCAATGATCTGTGTGATAATGAAGATCTATATAGACATTCTGGATTATCTGTGTAATAATGAGTGATTTAAATAGACATTCTGCATGATCTGTGTGATAATGAGTGATCTAGATAGATATTCAGGACGATTTGTGTGATAATGAGTGATCTAGATGGACATTTTGCATGATATGTGTGATGAGTGATCTAGGTAGACATTCTGCATTATCTATGTGATAATGAGTTATCTAGATAGACATTCTGCATGATCTGTGATAATGAGTTATCTAGATAGACATTCTGCATGATTAATGTGATAATGAGCGATCTAGATGGACATTCTGCATGATCTATGTGATAATGAGCGATCGAGACTGGCATTCTGCATGATCTGTGTGATAATGAGTGATCTAGATAGACATTCTGCATGATCTGTGTGATAATGAGTGATCTAGATAGACATTCTGCATGATCTGTGTGATAATGAGTTATCTAGATAGACATTCTGCATGATTAATGTGATAATGAGCGATCTAGACGGACATTCTGCATGATCTATGTGATAATGAGCGATCTAGATGGACATTCTGGAAGATTTGTGTGATAATGAGTTATCTAGATAGACATTCTGCATGATCTGTGTGATAATGAGTGATCGAGACTGGCATTCTGCATGATCTGTGTGATAATGAGTGATCTAGATAGACATTCTGCATGATCTGTGTGATAATGAGTGATCTAGATAGACATTCTGCATGATCTGTGTGATAATGAGTTATTTAGATAGACATTCTGTATGATCTATGTGATAATGAGCGATCTAGATAGATAAACTGGAAGATTTTTGTGATAATGAGTTATCTAGATAGACATTCTGCATGATCTGTGTGATAATGAGTGACCTAGATAGACATTCTGGACGATAATCGCATAATGCCCTATTATCACATTACATTTTTATATCACGACACAAAATTTAACGCTCTCCGTTACGGATCACTGCCATCTCACCTCTGTCTGCGTAGGTTCGAGTCTAGAATTCGGCGAATGTGGATATGTGAGAAAGCTTGCCAGTAGCTTCTCGTGGGTCGGTGGTTCTTTCCGGGGATTTCCCGGTTTCTTCCTCCACCATTAATACTGGCCGCCATGTATAGCCTATCGTGTGCTGAAAAATGGCGTTAAGCCCCACAACAACAACAACAACAACAAAATCTAACGTATTTCTAGTATACTCAGTCGACTGAATATATCCTGCCTGACAGAAGTTATAAATGTATTATTAATATATACTTGTATTAAAAATTATTTTCTTTTAAAATGGTCACTGAACATTTGAAGAGAGTTACATCTCTTTTTGTTCTTATTTTATTTTTATTATTATTAGTATTATTATTATTATTATTATTATTATCGCTGTATCGAATTTACCATATGTATATTAAGAATCGATATATTGCTCATAGAAATTACCTTATTGCATGGCCGACAGTCCGATCCGACTATGTCGAGATATGCAGATGACAACATGTGCACTTCTTCTTCAATGACCATTCGTGTGTGCGTATATTGATGACAGTGTCGCTTTGACTTTCCTTCCATGATTTATTAAAACAAAAAAAGCAAAAACAAAATAAACAAACAAACAAACATAAAAACACGCTTAAAATATTGTGGCCGTAATCTAATTGCATTAC
>JAECUM010082197.1:0-11086 GCA_016617855.1 Megalonaias nervosa | reverse complement strand
TGGCTGCTTTACACATTAAATTACTCCATCATATGTATAAGATTATTACTCTAATTACTACCTTCGTACATAAATTGGTGTCCGAAAAGAATAATATCACTGAATTGTAAGAACTCTTTTCATCCTTTAATGCAAAGTGTAACTTCATTGAATCTGTCAGATAAAAATGTTCGAATGGAAACAAACTATAAATCTATATGATAACGATCCGTTATGTGACATAGGTCTAACTCTTTGCAAAATTTAAAATACATTCCTAAAATATACGATATATAAAATAATTCTATCACATAAAACGGATAGCGGAAGAAAAATTTTATATTTCACATCTCGCTACAGATGAAGATTGCTCTAGGAAAATGGACAGCTTCATGACAACTTGTTGCATTGTGATGAAACAATTAGCATTTACTCTGTTTAAGTACCCGTAACAATGAGTAAACCAAGGCTTAAAATAAACCACAATCAGGGATCGCTGTATGCGGCAAAGAAACCCGAGTATATTTTGTTTATATATAATATTTTACTACAAACAATTCTGTGATAAATACTCCACCCCCTTTAAAAAGGTGGAGACACCATTAGAAAATCATGGAATGTGGAACGAACACGAACTGAAATGTGCTATTCACAATACCAGAATATCATGATAAAAGATGTGCAAATCATATGCTGATAAAGTAATCGGCCCCTACATTTTTCAACTCTCGAATTGCCCGGATCCGGAAAGAATACTGTCTGTAAAGTCAATGCCCAACGCATCAATGTTGCATTGGCGATATTTGCTTTGTTCAAATACACGAGAAGCTGGTGGTTCATTTCAAGAACATATTCCAAAACGGTGTATGTGAAATTTGTCTATTCCCAATACCAGTACAAAACACTCATTTTCGATCACGGAGTAGTTTTGCTCTCCAGGTAGAAAGTTCCTACTAGCACACGCAATGGGTAACCTTTCCCCCTCTTGCTCCTGTAATAAAACTGCTCCTAATCCTGTGTCGGACGAATCAGTTCTAAAAATGAACTATTTATACAAAGGAAAGGTAATCAATTAATCAATGTTCTCTTAATGTAGGTACCCACGCCTTGGGAAGAAGGTAGTGTCGATCATGACCGATTTGCGCATGCGCTACCTCCTGACCACCTCTGCTTTCAATAGCAATCGCTACTCTTTGCAAAATCCCGTTACCTTTCGATCATCGTGCGAGATGTGACCCCACTCTTTACATGTGTAACATTGTCTATCCTTACCATTAGCACCTTTTTCAAATTGAAAATTTTCCCCTTTATTAGTACCGCTTTTCTCGGGTTCTTCCGGGTGTCTGGCCTTTTCAATTGGTTACCCGCCTTATTGTCTCTCGAGACCATATTATGTGTACCTTTCTTAGCTTCAATGAAGTAGTCTAGGTATAAAAGACGCTTGTGAAGGATTTATTTGTTCCTGTAAGACCCACGCTGCAGATAATTTATCCTCGAACTTGATGATTGTTTCGACTCTCTCGGTGTACTGAACTTAGACATTTTGCGGAACCCTTGCTTAGTTAATCTGTATCTTCTAAAAGTGTTTCTCTTGGAGCGTCATAATTTATCGCGTCGTTCGCGGGGAGACCTAAATGAACGTCTAGCGTTCTAGCCTTAAGTAGCTCGCTGAGATGGAGTGACCAAGCATCCTTTCTACACTTGTAGAAAGTAATATATCGTTCAAACCTGTTCAAACCTGTGTAAACAACTTTTCATTTTACCTTATAGTCCTCAAACGGAGGTAATTTTGGACCTCTCAACACTTAACGCTGTACTCAGCAACGAAACCCGAGTACATTTTGTTCATATATAATCCATAAATATTGTACTGCACACAATGCCTGTAACAATTGAAACCGAGTGGGCTTTTTCTTCTTGGACTAAATGAACAACACAAACACAATGTGATGAATGATGTAGGTTTATGAAATGAATTGATAAAAAAAAAATAAGATGATTCTTTCACGCTCCAAACACACGACTTACTCAATTGCTAACACATGAAAAACAAATGAAAGTGAAATGCAAATATTCAAAATGAAAATGAGATTCACATAATCTCATGTCATGTAACTGAAACTGAGATTCACTTAATCTCCTGGAATGTAAACGAGACTCAAATAATCTCATGTGATGATAACGTAACTCAAATTGTATTCAGTTAAAACATCAATTGAAACAAATACTTTCTATGTTAAACAATACAACGATTGCACCAAACAATGACTCGTGACTCAGTCATACGATAACTATTTGTAAAAACTTGCATCCGAAACCATTTGACTTGGTTTATGAGTCCATTTGTCAAAACCACACAGTTCTCCGGAATTCCTGGGTCGGCTCACTGGTTTTGGCCCCATCCACCCTTCACGGATCCACCATGCGCACAAGTTTATACATCATGCAGTTCTTTCCTTGTAGGGATTTGATTCCACCCCATACAGACATACAGACAGCCAGACCGTCAGTCTGATGTATCTGCATACACATACGCACAGCTACACAGCTCCACCGCTATGCATCCACATACACAGCTCCACCGCAATGCGTCCACATACACAGCTCCACCGCTATGCGTCCACATACACAGCTACAATAATAAAACCAAACTGGTCATAATAAAAGGTACATAATTACAATCTATAGATACATGCTACTAACTTAAAGGCTTAATAGGAACTTGTAACAATTCAAAAGTTCGTTTCAAATCTGCGTAGTGGTAAAGACAACATTTCACACTACGACATTAAAACTGAATATGCTTCACATATCAATTAAAAATGTAACACTTAACCCTATGGCTGTAGACAAAAATGGAGAACGTACACTCCTCGACAAGATCCAAATGACCAATGTGTCAGTTTGGAATAGAATCAACCTTAAATCCATAGGAGAGTGAATAATAGTCAGGGTAAAATACTCGTGCTTTTCGTGACTCTCGTCGCATGTAGATTCCGAAGAGATACATGCTTGTACAGTCGCTTACCTGGAGAAACAATTATTCACCCCAGGTAACGTTGTACGCATATACAACGAATAATGGTCAAAAATAGATCTAAGGCAAAACCAAGTTATTTCTCGCCTTATTCTGTGACAATGCCGTAACAACTAGCTAGTTTCGAATAAGTTTACAAGTATACCTGTCAGTGGTGATAATCATAAGAAGGGGTCTGTATAGAGCATCTAGACACGATCTTGGTAAAATAGTTTTATCTTACAATAACGTTCGTAGACAAGAAGCTTCGAAAAGTCGCTCCAAAACAGATCGGCTATATTAATTTTAGCTTAGACTTTTCTGTTGACGGCAATGAGCCCACCATCAAACAGTTTGCGTGATTCGAATGCGGGGTACACAACAATTTTTGAAATCTGTATCGATGTCCCGAACAGTGTCAACGCAGATTCGCTTCCCTAAGGTTTCCATTGTTTGTTTCGAATACAGTGTTGTTCATGAGCTCGAATAAGTCATTTTCAAAGTCATTAGACGTGTCTGTTCGCAGATCCGTGTTCACCTTCATGTAGGGGGACATCCGAGCTCTTACGAACACGTAGCAGCCGATGAGTGTTGCACACACGCATTCCCAGCCGCAGATATTGTCGAATATTATGTATGTGGAGTACACAATTGCCTGTAGTGCGAAGATACGGTATTAACCACCCATTGACACCACCAACGTATCGGGTTTCAGTGGATAATCGTTATGAGCTTTGTAAAGCTCATCCGGATAATCCAGGTCTACTTCTTAAAAGTACCTGATGTCGCTGTCATGATCGTACCCACATATCCGTTTTTGTATTTCCACAATTGTGGGATTGATCCATTCAAACCCACCAACAGGTATGGACTTCGTTAATATCCATTCCTAGACTTTGTTTAGCACTCAGGTACGTTATATAGCTATTTGACAGGTTTGGGTCATATCCGTACATCTCGGGTTGTTTGCATGTGCATAGCGGTGGCTCGTCATGGGAATCCCGTCGCGGACTCCACGCTCAAGAAAGAAATGCTGATCTATATAGGTCAGCAATTCAAGCTCTTCTTTAGTTTCGATAGCAGAGTGAACCAGGCCATCTCCGGTGATGAAAAGTAATGTTCAGGGTCTAACCGATACACCCGCATAGCAATTTCGCGAAACGACTTGAAGACACCCGCGACCAGAGGCACATTTGATTTCAGGTATGGTCACCCATGTTCTTTGCAACTGAATGCGGACCAGACATTTCTTTTGCATGCATATTGATTATGACGCATGCGTAAGTGCTGCATAAAAGGCTTTTGTGTTGGCAATGAAGGTTCTATGGGAATTCGTGTTTTGTTTGGATAAATTCGTAACTATAGTTTACATTGCTGTGTGCGGCTCCTCTGTACCTGCCAGTCATGTAACGGTTATCTCGAACTTAAGAGCTTTCATCTCGAACTTCGGTGTTAAATGGACATTAAAAATCTAACAATGAGTGGCCATAGAAAACTTGTAAATATCGTCGTTGGTCATATGTCTGTGAGCGAGAAGAACTGTTTTCGGATGTATTTCCCTGTAGCTTCGAGCAATTAAAATATGATTCTGTATTTGGGGAGCTAGAGCTCTGGGCGCGGTATAATATTGACGGCTCAGTTTGCACTTTGCATCCAATAACAGTATCATAAAAGCCAGCATGGAATTTGGTTAGCAACTTGAACTGTATTTGTTAGAATCTCAAGAGCGTCCAATGGAAGGTTAAAACATGCAATGCACAGGCATATAATATACGGACATTCATATTTCGTCTTAGCGCAGTAAAGTTTAGAATATTCTTGCCATGCTCTAGCATGATAGTACGCTGTGGTTGTATTTTTGATGTCGCCGCAGTAAAATTCATGCTCCTTGAGTAAGCAACGTGTGCATGTAATTTGCTTTACCGTGGTGCTTGATGTATCGGTTAATCAACCGGGTAAGATTCTTTATCCACACAGAATAAGTTCTCCACTCCAAACCATTCATATCGCTTAGCAACCGTCCATATGAACTTTTGCTTCGTATATATGGAGATAGTGCACATAGAAGCCTTTGTTTCAAGCGTAACTGATAACCACAATACCAGGTTTAAGTTCTTCAGACTTTTCGAGAGAGCCTTAGCAAAATGTATTGAAAGTTCTATGTCACCAAACTTTGAGTTCACCCAGGTGTGGTTTGTCTTGTCGCGGCTGATCTGTATTATCACTTGCGGGATGTAATGTGGACACGATGGGCATTTCAGAACATCGATTGTCCTCGTTTCCAAATTTTGATCAATGTCCGCGGCGAACCGACTTTAGTGTTGGAATATATTTAGACCGACGGAATAGCATATTTGGGGATTTATGCATTTGAACTTTCATGCATTCGTCATTAGTTCATGCAAACCCTGCACTAGTATATCTTTTCCAACGTGTCCAGAACCTTTTCAAAGCCCTTGCCAAGTTCATCATTGATGGCCCCTCTTACGGGCGACGCTATGAATCCCTCTTTGTCTGATGACTTACAATTTGTTTGAGTTACAAATACACGGCAATAATCAAATGTAAACAGAGAACAATGTCCACATAAACTCCGGAGTTGCCCGAGGGCTGCAACGTTGCTACGATCGACGGACGCATCCTTGATATAACTTTGCTAGCTTCTTGGTAATTTAACTTTGTGGGCTGTCTCGGGAAGGTTTACGCTGACTCATTTTGCTTCGCAAAGTCGTTTACGCCACCAAAGGGTAGGATCATGTACGCTAGCAATTTTGTTTCAGCACAGATCGTTAATTTTCCACAATGATACCACATATATAAAAACAACATTGTCTGCATCTGGGGAGGGACGATGTTTTGACTGTGTAGTCGTTTGCATTTCTAATGAATTAGAAATTGTATTTCCAAAGACTTGGTTATATCATTTTCAAACAATTAATAATTGGCTACACTGTTTTCTCTAGCCGTTCACTCTTGCGTTAGAATTACTTTTAACTATCCACATTTTAGACACACGACATACACTCGAGTGTGATACGCGGGTAAAAATTTGTAAAGCCATGTGGGGTTTCGAAATTTAAAACACCAATTGTGATACTACTAGTTATGATTCTTACAAATTTTCTTTTAGGAGACTTGTCGTCTATTGACTTAACAGCTATACTTTGGTCTATATCTCTGACTATTTGACGACTTCGGATTGTAATATATCTGAATAAATATCCATAAGAATACATAGTGACCTTTTGTGTTTCGTTCTCTCTCTCTCTCTCTCTCTCTCTCTCTCACACACACACACACACACACACACACACACACACATATATATATATATATATATATATATATATATATATATATATATATATATATATATATATATATATATATATATATATATATATATGTAACAAAATTTACATTATCATATTGCTTAACACACACAAGATATTAAACTCTTGCGGTTTTGAGATAAAAAAACACAGCTTCCATAGTAAGAAAGTGCACGGCACGAAGCAATAACCAGCACATCAGAGCAATATATCGCTTTTTCAAACGTTTACATAATGAATAAACATCTTGCACGCACAGCATGAAAATACTTAAAGATAATGATTTTCAGGAAATAGAAGATAAGAAATAAACAAAATGGTGAAAGCATGAAGTATAGATGTCAAGATTTATTTCAGCTTTGAATATTTGCGAGTTATCTATCTTTTGCAGCCAGCTTCTTGCAAACCTTACAGAGTTACTGTCTGAGGGTCAAAAATAGTTGTTAAATGAAAACAAATGAACTCAAAAACATTTTTCTTTGTGTGCTATTAATAATCAAATGATCAGTTGTAACTGTGGGTAGGAACTTCATACTGTATCATTGACATCATATTCTATCATTAACGTCATACTCTATCATTGACTTCATATTGTATCATGAAAGTCATACTGTATCGTTGATTTCATATTGTATCATGAACGTCATACTGTATCATTGACTTCACACTGTATCATTAACGTCATACTGTATCATTGACTTGTAGTTAAAATCACAGATCTACCATGAATATATTCCTTTGTAAACTATCGCGAAGTGAATCAAAGTAGCTTTTCAAAAAATCTTTCTCTAATGTATTAACAATTTTACACTCTTACGACTTTTTGAAGGGACAGAGAAAACTTTCAAATAAGAACTAAAAGCAATATTTGATTTTAGGAATTATTTAAGCTTAACATATCCAGTTGCTTCAGACCTTGGTTGATCACCCCATCAATGGGTTATTAATTACCAGTATCTCGATTAAGCTGATTTGCCTGTCGAAATTTGAATCCCGAAATTAAACGCCTACAACTTTTGCCTTCCACTACTAAATCGATGTGTTTTCCGAAAAGGTACCGAACGTGATGAAAGGTTTTTCATGTCATTGGCTTTTACGATTACGCCATAATACATTCATACCCACCAACTCTTCTGCCTGATATGGTTATGCACAGCATTGTTGTACCTAAATTGAGAGTGCGGTTCATTCATCGGACGTAAGCACGTTATCACTTCAACTTAGTCATCTTGATCACATTGTAATAGAAAGATATTTTGACACAGGAAGTTTAAATATGTATTTGTGGACGCGATTTCACATGCATATATATCCTCAACCCCGGTTCTCACGGTCGATTTTTAAACACACTGTTGTTATAAAGTACGTGTACATAGAAGATTGAAATGTTGCGGCAAATAAAAACATAAAAATAACAAAAGATTTTTAACCGTAGAAAACTATAGACATGTCATTAGGCGACTGTAAACTTGTAAAATAATTGTCTTTAAACCCAGTCACTACTTTGAACAGGTGCAACAAACAAATATGACTTCAAGTGTTTAAATTTCTCTACTCTTTCTGTATTTTCCTTCTATATATAAATCTCTTTACCTTCTGTTACCCACTTGAATCTGCTATTTCCCCTGACCTTATATATATATATATATATATATATATATATATATATATATATATATATATATATATATATATATATATATAATTTGCTCAAACGGCTCATGTATTAATAAGTTTTTCACACTTGGTTATTTTTATCTTGTGAGCAGTTTGCATATTCAGAAAAAGGGCTCAGACAAACTAACCAAATAGGGTTTGAATTTTAAATAGGCTCACCTTGCCAGTTTCTAAATATAGATAGCATGTGCTGTTGCTGAACAAACGAATTATTCTTGTGGGTTTTTTTTGTATGTTCGATTGCAAATGAATAATTATCCTTTTTTTATGACACTAAAACATAATATACGTGTTTGTAGATAACACATTCAAATATAATGACTCATTCATGAGGTACAGTTAATGCCTGTTTAGAATCTGCATGGAAACTTCTTTCGGATTGAAATATAAAGGGTACTTCTTGTATAATGTTTTGTGTGAAAACTATCATGTTTCCATTTGGAAAACTTTACATTAGTGAAGAAATACCAGCAGGATATTGAAATGTTTTCATTTTTAGTTAGCGTTATGTATACTTGGTGTCTGATGTAATTTTAAATGAGGAGCAATAGGTATATAGAACTTAAATACAATCATTGCGATTTTATGCAATTTCAATTTTTCATATTATGATTCTTAAAACCTGTCGATTCTCCCCCTCCCCATCCACCTCAAGCAAAATAGCCATAGTTTTCCAATGGTTTATGAAGTTTATTCTACATTTTTATAGGATGGGAGGAATGATTATTTTAACGGATTTGATCAAAGAAAATTTCATCATTGATTAAGCAAATGTTTTAAAAGGTGGTTTAAAGGTCAGCTGCAGTCAAGAGGTAATTATCATTTAATTGTATACCAGCTTCGTTAGTGCATTTAAGTTTGAAAATTGTCTCTTAATAGAGGTTTGGGAGCATCGCTAGTTCAGTTGTTGGTGCGTCAGAATCCAAGGTTTGCGCATTCAGTACTCGCCCAGACCAGCCTGGTCCATCTGCCGCCGTATGTCTTTGGGAATGGCAGTTTTTTTCCAGTTAGTCGGCATGATATAGCAAAATAAGAGCGTTTTTAAAGTGTCCATAACAGCCATCATACCAGGTTAATCACCGTCATAAATCCTTTTATCAAAGACAACTTCGGCTTACGATCACGTTGTGAGCTCTGCAGCATGTAGGTTCTCTGCTGATTGTCATTACACATAAAAACTGTGAAAGCCATAAAGCAATAGGGTCACATATTACTGCATAGCGTTTAAGTCAAATCGATTTATTGTCGACTTTTCTCCTTGATGGAAATAAACCCTTAACCCAAATAATCTAGGCAAGCTAGCAATGATTGCTTATGAATTTTGTGTACCAAATGACTCGTACATCAACCAAACTTTCATCATAAATCATCAACAAGTAATGTGAAAAAAAAACGCTCCAGTGGGTTGGAGTCTCGGGCTCGGCCAATGTGGGTATATGAGAAAGCTTGCCAGTAGCTTCTCGTGGGTCGGTGGTTCTTTCCGGGGTGTTCCCTGGTTCTTCCTCCACCATTAATACTGGCCGCCATATATAGCCTATCTTGTGCTGAAAAATAGCGTTAAACCTACAACAAGAACAACATTATTTACCCGTTTGCCGCGCGCATTAGTCTGGTTCCCTTTATGGAATACTCTTCGCTACTGCACTCAACTGCACACGCTGGTTTGCCAATTTAAACCAGATACCAACGGAAGTTTTAATTTGTAGATATCTTTAATATTACTCTTAATACAGCATGTGTTTTTTTTTTTTTAATTTGTACTATAATGGACAATAAGTATATAATGAGTAATATATAGTATAATAATTTTATGTAATAAGTATTATATACAATATAGGGAAATAATTATATAATTAGTAGTATATACTATATAGGACAATAATTATGCAATTAGTAAAACATACTTTGTAGGTCAATAAGTATGTAATTAGTACTCTATTCTATATAGAAAAATGATTATGTAATCAGTACTATATAATATATAGGACAATAATTATGAAATTAAGTTAATAATCTTCCCTCCTCAATATCCTTTCTTCAACTTTAAAATGAAGATATGGATGTATATTATCATGATGCTCAATGATAAATCGAAATATATATAAAAATATGATCCCTTACTTTGCTTTGAAACCGACTATAAAAATTCATATTGTATCTTCAGTAGAAAATATACTAAGCTGACGTAAAGTATGGAGATGCTATACTTAGTAAGATAGAGCAAGTCAGTTAGTTTCATTCTCAGTAACACCGGGTGTATGACGCTGATGTTAGCGAATCTTGAACTTTAGTTTTCCTTCATAAAACAGGAAGTTTGGTTGCGTATAGTTGCTGAAGAAATTATTAATGACCTAGCGGAAGACAGTAACTCGGTGATTGCATTGATAATGAGATTACAAAGTTTATCTAGGCAAATTTCAGGGATAGGCAAAAACGATGAAGGTCTTTTTGGTTTTTCCCGACTTTATTTTTAGATCTTGACAAATAACATGAGTGATTTTTCTAGTTATTTTCAGATCCAGACGTACGAAAGTACATACGTTTAGATTAATTTCAGAAGGTAAAGAGAGATTGAAAACGCACCACACGCATGCAGTTTATTGGATATCGTTTTGGCTCCCATACTTGTAACTTTACTGCAGCTTCTGAAGCAAAAATGTCATTTCGAGCGTATGCTGACATTATTTTCCTTTGCTACATGCTTATAAATATACATCATTTGATTTGATCCATTAACTTCTTGAAGACAGTGAAACAGTTTTTAGGGTTTTGTCACTGACTTAAAGTGTTGGTTCTCACAATGCCAGAGAACGTAAGCTTTATAAACATGTGACTGTAAAACTATCAACGATGTGAGGAGTGCCTAGTTAAGACATGAAATGAATTCAGACGTGGCCTTTTTAGATAGTGACGAGAAAGATGGTCCACTTTTAGCCATGTTTGTGGACAGACGTTTCTTTTTCTTTCTTTTGACCAAGTACAATCCAGAGTTACTCCTGCATATTTTAAAGTATGTAAATGCGACACTAGTACTATAAACGGGATATATACACAAAAAGTATAACATAACTTATCTGAAACA
>JAECUM010082190.1:0-10099 GCA_016617855.1 Megalonaias nervosa | reverse complement strand
AAATTTAGAGACCAGATATCCACCAGCAAACTTAAATCAAACTCAAGCGGTAAGTTATTTGCAGTTGAAGTATGTTGATGGTAACAAACTTGATAAAATCGGTGGAACAGTTACAGGTATTATTGTCATGAACAAGAATAAAATTACATATCTTGGAGACCCAGCTGCAGAATCAGACGCAGCAACAAAAAAATACGTCGACGATCAAGAATCTAAGTATGTGTTAGTGTGCGGTGGTATAATGAGCGCATTTCTCAATATGAATAATAATGGTATTAATGATCTCAGAACACCAGAATTAGAATTTGACGCTGTAACAAACAAATACGTCAACGATATTAATATTCTAATAAACGATGGAATTAACGAATTCAGAACTGATTTCTCCAATCACGTACAAACATTCTTGAATTTTCGTAGAAATATAAACAAATCTGTGTATGGATTTTTGGGTAATCCAGTGGTTGTAGATATTAAACTTGCTGAAATTAACATACAACTAAATGACATTGTTAGTGGAATCCCTAATATCATTCAAAAACTAATCTTGTTAAAATTCCACACAAACAAATTAACAATATCATGTACACAGTATCATCAGGATCATCAACATGGACACCGCGCGATAACACTCTCTAACATACCCAGAAGTGACTGGGTTATACAGGCTGTCCATGTACGGTTTAGAAATTACTGCGGTCACTTCATCATCACCGAATGTACATTATAATCCTCTACTGGTAATGCTAAATAAGAACACCAAAGAAACATTTACGTTGACATCAACGGAAATGCCCCCGAGACGTTATTGGTGGTGTCTGGAATTCGTAGCTGAAATTCCTCAATTAATCACTTAATTAAATGACAACGTCGTTAAGTATAATGAATCAAACCCAGAGACTGGCACTAGAGTTTTTAATATTGTATAAAATCTGTAAGCAAATATTATACAATGAAAAAAAGTATAGTTGATTTTAATCATATTTCAGATAAAATTCCAAAAGAAGATGTGGACGCACTAATACAATATTACAGATATTATCATAAAAAACTTTGGTGCGTGAAAAAATGTTACAAATACTATAACAAAATACTTCGAGTGATATCATATTTACCACTGCTAATGACTAGCTCTGGTATAATTTCAAGTGGAGCATCATTAAATCCGTTTTTGTTAATAATATCTGGCGTTGGTGTTTCTCTTCCAACAGCGTGTACAAAAAATTGAGCCTCGTCTTGCAACTAAAAAAAATGCATGTAAAACAGTAAGTATCACCTATAAAAAATAACTTGCTCAGATACGATCTTATTTGCGTGGTATAAAATATGATATGGACGATTTAATACGAGAGTTTCGTATTATTGACAGTGTGTTAACAGATATTTTGCCAATGAGAGTTAGCAGATATGAACAAGATTATTAATACAAGTATAGTAATGGTAGGGTATAAAAATAAAATAATCTCAAACAATGTTTTCACGACAGTAGGCTTAAAATGTTTGATCTACAGAAACAGATAAAAGTGTCTCAAATCCCCATTCATATACTACTTCTTATTCGGTGAAAATATATAGAAAAATGTTTTCAAAATCGTGTACGAGTAAATGATAAAATGCTTTGGTTTTCTATGATATATGATGAAAAATAAATTCCAGTCTATTCATTTGATATCCGATCATGTGAATAGTCTCTGATGAGCATAGATACTAAGAAAGCTTTGCCACTTGAATATTCCTTACACAACTAATATATTTGTCTCTTTGCCATTGTAATAGTCTTGCTAGATAGCTGTGAATAAAAATCAATACAAAGCGTTTTGTAAAGATAGTAATGCATAATATTGCTATATACAGATCTGGTTTCCCTGGAGATTAAATGCACAAAATGGTTACAAAGGAATTCTGATGCCATCATAGGCCCACATGGAGTTTCCATAATAACTAGATCATGTAATCATTTTGAAACTTTTCAGATTAAAAATAGGGAATTTCCGATGGATTTGTTAGAATATAACGCCGAAATCAGGTCAAAGATAGGTAATTTTCAATGGATTTTCCTAAAATAACGCCCACTCCAGAATGTTATGGAATCAAGGTTAAAGATAGGTAATATCGAATATATTTTTCCAGAATAACGTTATAAAAGGCAGTCAAAATTTTCTTCGTAGCCATTTCTGCTAGAGGATTTATATACGTGAACAGATAAGAGAACATATTTTTCTAACATATTTTTGACAAAATGTTACTATATCTTGAGGCTGATTTGACTGAATTAAATCTTTTAAAAAATATGTTTGTCAGATTAAATCCGACGCTACAAATTAGCTCTTTGTAATAGGACATTTTATATAATATTTTATTGTGCTTTGTAGGTTATGATATCCTGCATTGACATGTGCTTTGTAGGTTATGATATCTTGCATTAACATGTGCTTGGGAGGTGGGTGGGTGTTCCTGTTTTTTTTTTAGGGAGAGGGGGTCTCTGAGGTGGTAAAAAAATGTCAGAATATATTTGTTTTAGAGGGGGGTGTTTTGAAACAGCATCCTCTTTAGGTTTCAAAATTTCATCATTTTCTGAGATAAAAATTTGGAGGAGGGTGGTTTTTTGAGGGAGAGGGGTCTCGAAGGTGATGAAAAATTGTCAGAATATATTTATTTTAGAAGTGGTGGGTGTTTTCTGAGCTAAAACCCTCTTTGATATAAAAACCTCAAATACCTATACTACTATAAGTGACTTTCATCTTTGGTTGAGAATGTTTATCCTGGTTCTGGCATTTTACAACATTTGCATGGAACGTTCTTATACGCGTGCTTGCTGTGTCGGTTAAGAAATCGAGCAAG
Organism: Megalonaias nervosa; assembly: GCA_016617855.1. Lineage (NCBI taxonomy): Eukaryota > Metazoa > Mollusca > Bivalvia > Unionida > Unionidae > Megalonaias > Megalonaias nervosa. Next base: position 7,258 of record JAECUM010082190.1, on the reverse strand, counting down.
ATTTTGTATCCATACCTAGTACAATACGCTTGATTCTTTCATGTCACCTAGGAGCATCAAGTGAAGATGGATTCCTCCATGTTGTCCACCTTGTCGCGATAGTGCATTCTGATAAAGGTTTTCATCGTATGTGAACACGTTACTAGCGATGCCCGGGTTAAGTGTTTCAAATCTGTTAAGTGCGGCCTTATTAACTTGCCCGGTAAAATTCGATATAACGGAAGTTGAATTCACCGACGTGCTGTCGGTATTTTCGAGGCTAGCCTATTCCCAACATATGTTGTCATCATTGTTTACCTTTATCGCTGACTCTGTTTTTTTTATGTAAATGGATTCACGAAACAGTTGATATGGTGAGAGATGTACCTCGACATGGATACACCTTGCGAGAGTCCATCCCGATCCAACAGTTATGTGTTTCTCCGACGTCTTTACAATATTTTCAATGCCATTGTCAATGTTATCATTGTATTAATAACCTGTGGTGGATTAGTTATCTGTGGTGAATTCAGTACAAGTATGGGTCTCAATGATTCAAGTATGTCGGTCTTTCTCATACGACTTGGTATGTGTGTTCCATTCTGTTGTGCGATTTGCTTAGGTTAAATACGGTAGGCATGCTTAGGTAAGGGGTAACCTTATCTAATTAAGCTAATTAAGAATACCGTCAAAACTTATTTTATCTCTTTTTGCTAGGATCCGAAATTGCAATTCCCTTGATCCTCGCTATTGTGTCATTTATTTCTGCATCTGTCTGTGCAGCTACATGTGTATGCGATGACAGGCGTTTGTGTAATCAAAGATGTTTGTGCAATCAAACGTGTTTGTGTTGTACGCGCCTGATAATATTCGCGAACATAATATACCGCGAAGCTTAATTAATTGGTCGTAAACAATGTTAAATCTTGTTTCATCTTGTTATAAGCCTACGGTGATATTTTGTACAAAGCTCCGTGATATCCACTAGCAATAAAACGAACGTGTAAATCATCCCTGATCAAATAATTAAATATGCCTGTTTCTGGGTTCTCATAATAAAGTTACTTTCAACGCTAGATAAAATATCATTCAGAAAGAACTCCGCAAAAACAACCTCAAATGACCCATCACTGAATACAATGCCAACCGCATACTTTTTATCAGACAGCTGTTACCGAATAATGTCAAATATATTGTGAATTTCATTAAACATTTGGGTGGTTCATGTTAGAGAACAGTAATTATTAATTTCCTCTTAAGCGTGTTGTTCCGCTTCGGCCTCGTTGATCGTTAATTTGCAAAATTGCACTGATTCTATTCCGATATATCCCCCCACCAAAACGGAACATCCCCTTAATTAGCCCGATCTTATATGTCTGCATAGTTACAATTAAAACATTCTCTAAAATCACCAAACGTTTAACCCGCTTCAGACTTAGTGAAGCATTTAGTCAGAGACTACATTTTCTTTTACGATATTATATAGTTTTTCTTTTTGTTTTCCTCATATGCTTGACCGAGTTTATTCTTTCCATTTCTAAGATCTCTCCCAAGTTAATCAGCTTATCAACGTATTTATATTATGTCTCTGAAAACGCACTTAGCATCTTTTGAGCTTCCAAGAAAAATCGATCTGCGGCACTCAAGCGATATAGCGATCTAAGTACCTCTGACAAAGACTTTATATACAAGTAATTTGGTACTTTAATTTTATATCTAGAGACTTCAGACCTTAGATTCGAACCAGTGATCTTGGGTCTGACAGTACAGCGCGTCTCTTGTCACGTTTATGCCTAGTGCTGAGTGTGTAAATGTAAATGACGTATTTAGCGTTAAGAAATCGTTTATAACACGTGATGGCTTCTTTCTGTATGAGCTAATAGCTAATATCGAAAAAAAAACAAATTACCGAAAAGATATTTCCAGAAATATCCAAATATTTTCCGTTATTATCAAAAACTGTTCTAACCTGATGCAAATTAAATCAAAATCGCTTATCTCTGTCTGAATTTAGACGCACGCAAGATCGTCGATTTGATAAAATCTGCCTCAGGTGTGGGCGATGTAATCACACAGCAAGCTTTATATAGCCTGTAAAGTATTGATCGATTCAGCACTGCTGGTTGCCTAGCAGCCGTATACAGCCTAAAGAATTTGAATAAGTTTTGATTCTTTCGTGGATTAATAATTCAAGGGCTGTGCATCTTTTGAATATCGCTTACTTACCTAATCATGCTGGTAGATGCTGTTGCTTTGGGTCAGTACATAGGGTAGAAAAGAATAAACCGGTATATGGATATTACTCTTCGTACAAACGTAAATTTGTATATTATATTTAAGGGTGCCTTTCATTATTCGCCACTTCCAGATTAATACATGAAACGTTACCACCTAATTTTGAAACTGTATTTTTATTTCTTATCTACTTATGAGTTATCATCATGAAATTTTCTTTGTTCTTCCTTGCATTACTGTGTGTTGCGTAAGCACATCCGAATATAAGGACACTAAAATGCGTCATAAATAATAATAATATATTCTAATTGTTTGTTATTTCTGCAGCACTCGTATACATTATTTGATATCCAGTTGTACACATTTATTGATTGGTGACCTTATCAAAAAAGTAACTTTCTCGTTATTTAAATTTGTTTGTTAAAAATATAATTCATTGTGGATATTGTCTGAACTATTTAAATAGGTAGACTACGTAGAAAATAGCGGAAAATGTATGATAATTAAACCACCAAACACCATCGAGCTACAGGAAAGGCTTTATATTTTTAATTGTACTCTTTAAATAACAATCATGTTATATTTGTAATAGAATGGATGGTAATGTAATGAAAAACACAGAGCTAAATATTGGTGTCAATAAATGTATCAGTATGTAATCCCTTGTACTGTATTGTAAGGGAAATTCAGCACATGCATTCGTGCAATTTACTGTTTCAGCTTTATCAAGATTTATGGAATAATAATAGCGCTATACTCAACAGTATTACCTTGTATCGTACTGCGACAGAATAGATGAAACATATAAACGTATAATGTAAATGGCAATCCGTAACGCAATAACAACCCATACAGATACACTTTACATTCGCACTATAGTGTAATGCATTGTTGATTGATGAATACGAACTCATGTTGCAGACTCAAATCAAATCAGCTTATTCTGTAGAGAGTGTATGTATGCTAAAACATTCACAACGCATGCTTTTATAGGTATATTCTGCCGACTATGAAACATTAATTATTCAATTACTTCAAAGATAACAACCAATGCATTTTCACACTTAGCGGCTCAACATAATAAAGATATGCATATATAGATTAGATTTCATCTTCAGGATACGTACAAACATATTTACCTCGTACATTTAAAAACAGGACAAATCACTATTATGTGAATTCAATCTTACATAAATATTACCCCGTTTCTAAGTCCGAGTTGTTAAATACACATAATCTCACGTATTCAAGAACAGAATGGTGTGTTAATTTCTAAAATGTACAATTGCCCAAAAGAACTTGCTAAAATAGCACGTACTGATGTGACATATAAATCACATTCGAAGTAGAGAGCTTGGAAAACATTTATTTGTTGAATAGCTAATGTCATTTCAGTTGTAGGTTAAAAGATGATGCATCAAGAAAACCCTTGTTTTGTATGAGTTCATGAAGTTTTGGTTTGATTGATTGACAGCTAGAAATGTCACATATAAAAGACGGATTAAAACCAACATTGTTCCGTTACAATGCATTCTTCCCTAAATATTGCACTGTTGACTACGGTGACAAGTGTTTAAGATTCTGATTATATTACAGTTTCAACACAGAACAAAATATTGATTTTACCAATTAAGTGGTTTACCTTAATCAGGTCTAAACTATTAGAAAGTCCGTAAAGGAGATGCAGGTTGTAATTGTATTGATATTGCGCTAAGGAATAAATAAAGAAAGAAAAGGAAAGAGAGCTTGCGGCAACTAAAAAACTAATATGACTGATTTTAATTTAACATTTTAATTTAACATAATTTTGTAGTATCACTATGGAGATAAGTACATGCGATTCAGTGGGTTGTATTCTGGAGTAACAGTTTAACAAAGCTGAGGGTATTGTTGTTAATATTTTTCCGAAATATAAACCACCAAGGAGAACATTTGAGAAATTAAAGATGCAAATGGAAGTAAAGCATTCATCTGTTATTCTTTTGGATTATGATTTCAAGAAATGGGCTTGAATGTACTGAACACAATCTGATAAACAATGCGTCAAATTGCGCTGAATGTATAAATTTGGGTGTTGCTTTAATCTGAAGAGTTAACTTTATCTGTGCCCAGATGTTGTGCTACTTCGGCAGTGTCACGCTTTCTTGGTTTATCTAGGCACATGAGTGGGGTTCAGGTCAAACTGTAATTCAAATGAGTCAGCGATACTCTGCTGATTTGACTTAGGTAACAGAGGCTACACCCTCACCCCCCACCAATTAACATATAGGACGATGAATCATCGGATATGCTAACATATATCCGTTTTATATTATCAGTTTTAAATTCCAGTTTGAGGCCACACCTTCTTTCAAAGGTAACATATCACGTAATATATTTCCCATTTAAGACCCCATTATCACATAGTACTACTCGAGCAGCAGGGAAGGTGAACCCTACAACTTTTTGCCTGAACCGTTAAGTAAAAATAAATAACAAAAAATAAGGGTCAAAACGATAAACCGAGCCTTCTAACTATATTATTACCTTTTAGTTTAAAAAACGAATAATAAATCTTTTGGGTTAGCTCATTTTTGTTACTTCATTTTTGACTTTTGCTTTAATGCGTTTAGTTTACTTACCGGGTTACTCAATTTTTGTCATTCACCCTCCCTGCTGCTCTAGCAGAGGAGGAGCAGAGTTATCGCGTTTTATTAAGTATTTTTGGTGATTTCAAATTCAATTAAATATCTATTATAAATATTATTTAATAATGAATATTGGAGAACCTCATTCAGCTAGATTAGCACGAGAAAGACTAGAGGCAATTAGAAAATATTTACCTGTTCGTGATGCTGTCAAGCAACAATTACAAGAACGACAGGAATCTCAAGTTGAGTTTGAGGAGGATACAAAACAATTATTTAAACCTATTACAGAGACAACTAAACCTCTTCTTCCTGTGTTAGAAAAAACTTCTGAAGCAACTGGAAAAATAGCAGAAAGAACAAAACAGACAAAAAGAATTTTACGTGGACTTCCAGCTGAAATAACTGCTGCGATGTCAGTCCCGGAAATACCTGAAGATGAAGATCAGCCTGGAGGTGCTAAAGCACCAGCCCCCAAACAAAAGAGTCATGTAATAAGTAATGCTGAACTGATAAATAAATTTGATGAAAAAGTAATTAATGCAATTAATGATTTTTCCCATCTAGATCAACTAGTTAAATTTGCTTTTGGTGGTTTTAGTCGAAGAGATAAATTAATGAAACCTGAGTGGTCTGAATACGCTAAAGATATTAAAACCCGTGAACAGTGGCAAAAATATTTATATCGCATATTTATGAATGTTGAACGAATTAAAGAGAATGATCAAGTATATCAGGATTATGTTAGTAGAATTAATTTATTAATCAAATTAGAAAATGAGAAAAAACAAAGTAAAAACCTTCAAAACAAACAGCACCAAAATCACAAATACCAGTTATATCTCCTACACCAAAGAAAACAACATTACCGAAACCAAGTGAAGAGGAAGAAGAAGAATTTCAAGACGCTCCCGGCGTAATTGGAAGTGGTTTAGGAAGTGGTCTTATTACTTGTCCTAATAACATTCTTGCCGATGTTGAACGACTAGAAATCCTCATCGGAGGAAAACGAGCTGGTAATAATTCCCTAGAAATAATTAATGAAGCAGCTGATATTTGCAGACGATTATTTACCGGTGGTATCATGGACGTTGATGTTTATCAGTCTCTTATTAATGAAATTGCCGATGACTACTACAGTGATTGAGTACGTAATTAAATACAATTACTATAATAAAATGATCGTACATAGTACTCAACGTGGACCAACTATGGTCAGGGTAATAAATTCAAGATTACCAGTATACAAGACAACCTACGGAGATGGACTAGGTGATGTTGTTCAGGGTCTATTTAGAAGGACAGCCCCAAAAGCAATACCGATCGCAAAGCAACTGGGAATGAAAGCTATTGATGTTGTTCGTGAAAAAGGTATTGGTGTTGTTGGTGATGTTGCTGGTAAAGCATTTTCAGCGATTAAAGATAGGTTAGCACGATTAATACGACGAAAACCTCAATCAGTAAAATTACCTAGTACTGAAGTAATGCCTGCAAATGTCAGTAAAATAATAAATCAAGTTGCTAATCAAAAACTAGCAGAGTTGGCTGATGTGCCTTTATCAGAAAAAGAAAAAATATAACCTCTAGTCTGATAGCAGGAAGTGGTCTCACTTCCCGAAGTAATCTTCGTTTTAGACGATAATAAATATAATAAAGATGTTCAAACGTATATCTGATCCCGCATTTGACATGGACGCACCAGTACTTAAAGATGAGTCTGTGCGTGATTATCAATGTTATTCTTACGACGCACGAATTCCAGATCAGCGTGGACGAATTGAATTACAGGTTCAGGATACAAGTAGATATTTCTTACCCGCTGAAGCATTTATTGAAGTCGAAGGTGAAATTTTAAATATTGCTAATCCTGCAGCACCAGTAGCATATGGAGACGATGTTAATGTCGGTTTTGTTAATAATGGTATTATAGCATTATTTGACAGTGCAACGTACATGATTGACGGAAAAAATATTGAATCTATTCAGAAGGACGTCGACGTTGCAACAACAATACTTGGTCTTGCAAGATATAGTGATGATTATTCAAGATCAACTGGTCCATCAATGATGTTTGTAAAGGATACTTCTAACTACCCTGATAACAGACAATATAATATAAGACGACCAAGAAATGCCGACGATACTGCTGAAGCTGCTGTGTGGCCGGTGGTTCATGGTGCTAATCCAGAATTTAACTTAGGATTTGCAGCACGTCGATCAATATTGAAAGGTAACAGAAGAACGTTTTCATGTTCAATTCCATTGTCACATATCTTTGGATTCTGTAGAAATGTCAGAAAAGTCATTTTCGGAGCTAAACATACAGTTGTACTTGTACGAAAAGCAGCCGACAACGATGCATTATGGAGACCCATTGGTGATCCTGGCAAAGTAATTCTTACAAAACTTTCATTGTG
>JAECUM010082185.1:0-14629 GCA_016617855.1 Megalonaias nervosa | reverse complement strand
CAGCAAGTATAAATATTATCAATAATGAGTATTGGAGAACCACATTCAGCTAAATTAACTCGAGAGCGACTAGAGGTAATTAAAAAATATCTACCTGTTCGTGATTCTGTTAAGCAACAACTACAATCGCGTCAGGAGTCTCAGGTGGAATTTACAGAAGGTATAGAACAATTATTTAAACCGATTGTCGAACCAACGAAGAAAATTGTTACAGCAACCGAAGCAACACAACGAGCTCTTGCAACATTGCCTGCTGATATTGCTGGTCGTATTCAAGCTGCTCAACCACCACCACAAGCACCACAAGCAGCTCAACCACAACCACAACAACCAAGAACCAGAACTAAGATAATAGATAAATTTACACCTGAAGGTATTGTTGCTATCAGGAATCCAACCCAATTATTTGATATTGCCGCGTTTGGATATTATGAAAGACAAAAATATGTAAAACCAGAACATGTTAAATCATTAAGCTCTGCCAATTGGATCAGAGATGTATATCGCGTCTCTACTGGTATTCCAGAAATCAGATCTAATGAAAATATTATATATTTTAATGAATTTGATAATATTGTACGTAGATATATAAAAGAGACTAAACAAAGCAAACAATTATCACAACCACCACAATTTGAATCATCACCAATATCACAACCACCACAATTTCAATTATCACCAGTATCATCACCACATCTTAAATTACTATCACTACAACAACCAGTACCACAACTGCAACCACTACTACAACAACACAAGATACTACAACGACAACAAGAGATACAACGACAACGAGAACAACGAAAACAACGAGAACAAGAACGACAAGAAACAATAAAACGATTACGAGAACAACGAAAAGCACCAAAATCATTTGAGCAATCACTTCGTGATTATCCAGAATCACCAAAAACACCACCGAAACCAAGTAAAAAGAAACCACCGAAACCAAGTGAAGAGAAAGAAGAAGAATTTCAAGACGCCCCTGGCGCAACTGGAAGTGGTTTAGGAAGTGGACTTATTACCTGTCCCAATAATGTCCTTGCTGATGTTGATCGACTAGAAATCCTCATTGGAGGAAAACGAGCTGGTAATAATTCATCAGAAATCATTAATGAAGCATCTGATATTTGTAAACGATTATTTACAGGCGGTATCATGGATATTGATGTATATCGGTCTCTCATTAATGAAATCGCCGATGATTACCACAGTGATTAGATACAATTAGTGATAAAGTCATTTAATAACAAAATGATCGTGCATGGTACTCAACGTGGACCTACCATGGTCAGGGTAATAAACTCTCGATTACCAGTATACAAAGCGACCTACGGAGATGGACTAGGTGATATTGTTCAGGGTCTGTTTCGAAGAATAGCCCCAAAAGCAATACCGATTGCAAAGCAACTAGGAATGAAAGCTATTGATGTTGTTCGTGAAAAAGGTATAGGCGCTGTTGGTAATATTGCTAGCAAAGCATTCTCGGCGATCAAAGATAGACTATCAAGATTAATACGCAGACCACAGGCGACCCGACCTCAACCTGTGAAATTGGCTAGCACTGAAGTGATGCCCGCAAGTGTTAGTAAAATAATAAATCAAGCCGCTAATCAAAAACTAGCGGAGTTGGCTGATGTACCGATGTCAGACAAAGAAAAAAATATAACCGCTAGTCTGATAGCAGGAAGTGGTCTTCGAGTTAGACGAAGACGATAATAATAAAGATGTTTAAGCGCATATCTGACCCCGCCTTTGACATGGACGCACCAGTTCTCAAAGATGAGTCTGTGCGCGATTATCAGTATTATTCTTACGACGCACGAATTCCAGATCAGCGTGGACGAATCGAACTACAGGTTCAAGATACAAGTAGATATTTTCTACCCGCTGAAGCATTTATTGAAGTCGAAGGTGAAATTTTAAATAACGCTGTTCCTGCAGCACCAGTAGCATATGCCGCTGATATTAGTGTTGGTTTTGTTAATAACGGTATTATGGCGTTATTTGATAGCGCTACGTACATGATTGACGGAAAAAATATTGAATCAATTCAGAAAGAAGTCGACGTTGCCATGACAATACTAGGCCTTGCAAGATATAGCGGCGATTACTCAAGATCAGCTGGTCCATCAATGATGTTTGCAAAGGATACAACTGATTCTCCAGAGTACAAACAATATGATATAAGACGACCAAGAAATCATGCTAGAAACCTCGATGCGGATGTAGAGAATATGATTATTAATGTAGATGAAGAATTTAACTTAGGATTTAGATCACGTCGAGCAATGTTACGTGGTGGAAGAAGAATATTTTCATGTGCAATTCCACTATCACATATCTTTGGATTCTGTAGAAATGTCAGAAAAGTCATTTTCGGAGCCAAACACACAGTTGTACTAGTACGAAAAGGCACAGACGATGATGCAATCTGGCGACTCCCCGGTACTGATACTGGTATAGTAGTACTAACAAAACTTTCCCTGTGGATGCCAGTGATGACTCCGTCAATATCTGAAGAAGACCGGTTGTTATCTTTTATGAGTCAAGGCGGTAAATCGACGTTGTCATGGTTGACTATGACCACAGATGCTATCCAGAGTAATATTAATGGTTTATTTACATGGCAGATAGCTTCTCAACAAGGTGTTTCTGCACCAAGACATATATTTATTGCGTTTCAAAATACTGCACGAATAAACCAATAAAATCTTAGTATTATGATATTTGACAATCTTGGTGTTTCTGAGGTTTCATTAAGGATAAATGGACACCAAGAACCATCCGAGGATATTTTATTAAATTTCGATCAAAATCATGTAGCACGTGCATATCATCGTCTTATGTCGTTCATGGGACGTGATCAAAATATTGATACTGGTTTACAAATATCGCAGCTAGATTTTACAACGCTGTATCCGATTTATTACTTTTCACTAGAACATTTAGATTTAACCAGACAGTCTGTTGTATATATTCATTTTCGAGCTCGTGTTAATAGAGATGCTGTAAATATTCCTAATTACAGAGCAATCGCCGTTATACTCAGCGATAAATCGATGTTACTCGAAGGTGTTGGTGGACGAATGAGAGTTATTGATGCCCCAGTAGAAAATATGTAAATAAACATGTAATTAGATCGTTCATAATATTAATAATGTCATATCATCACGTTAGTGTGAGTCTGACTCCTGGTCAGATTAAAAGGATGCAATCAGCATCAAAAAATAACTGTGGAATAAAAATATCGCTAAAGCGAGAACAAATGACCGGTACAAATAAATTATCGTTGACCGAGCGTCAGTTCAAAAACTTCAATGATGCTAAAAAATCAAATAAAGGCGTCAAACTTAATCTTTCTGCGGGCGCCATCAAAGACATCTCTAAATCGGGTGATATATTTCCACTTCTCGCAGCTATACCAGCATTAATAGCAGCTGCAGCCCCAGCTGTTGCAAAAGCAGCTGCATTAGGCGCTGTTGGAACAGCTGCTGGAATGGCGTTAAAGAAAGCAACCGGACAAGGAATCAAAAAAAAGGGAAGCGGTCTAAGACTACCAGGAACCCAATATTCGTGGTACGGAAAGGGTCTAAGATTACCAGGGACCCAGTATTCGTGGTACGGAAAGGGTCTAAGACTTCCCGGGACAGTTTACTAATATCACCCATGTCCAATTTTGATTTACTTAATGCTGCTAAGCAACTAAATATAAAAAATTTCAGAGGTGTTTTTATGCGCGATCAATTACCCAAAAAACCAAACAATATTGAAACCGGTATCATTAATCTCGATAAAAACTCTGACCCAGGCACGCACTGGGTCGGATATGCAATTGATCCACGTGGAATTATTTATTTCGATTCGTATGGATTAGCACCACCAAAAGAATTTTTAAAGTACGTTACCGGTGATATTCCAATCTGGTATTCAACGCTACCAACACAAAAAAATAACTGATCCTCCAATATGCGGTCGTGAAACCCTCGCTGTGCTAGATGCTGTATCAAAATCAACAGCACCGCCTCATAAAGTCGTGCACGCGTTCACTACACTACGTCATAACACTTAAACAGATATCAGTAAATATAATGGTAGATATTCATGGAAGATCTACTCGCAAAGATAAGAAGAAGGTCGATTTATCTAAATATGCAACTCTTGATCAGCTCAGAAATGAAATCGATGATTTATTAAATATCACAAGTGTGGATCAAAATGAAGTCGTCGTTTTTCAGGACAAACAAGGACGATTAAAAACGAGTAATATACAACTACTAGATGTACTTATACGAATTCCCACCGCGGTTGTTAATAATATCGTTACTTTTGCTGAGCAAGGTAAAATATAGGATTCCGGTAAATCGGTTAACGATTATGTTAAGAAAACTGGTGATGTATTTACCGGTGACATTATTATGTCAAGAAGAAAAATTACACATCTTGGAGATCCAATCGTAGATACAGACGCAGCAACAAAAAAATACGTCGATGATCAAGAATCCAAATACGTGTCAGTGCGCGGTGGTATAATGCGTGCATTTCTCGACATGAATAATAATGGTATCAATAATCTCAGAACACCAGAAACAGATTTTGACGCTGCAACAAAGAAATACGTCGATGATAAGGAAATTCCAATAATGACTTCGTTAACGACAATCAATGATGGAATTGTTACATTTAGAGCTGATTATTTTAATCATGTACAAACATTTCTAAATTTTCGTAGAAATGTAAACAGAAATATTAATGATTTTTTTGGAACTCCACCAACTGTTATTATTAATCTCGCTGACATTAACACAAGACTCAACGATATCATTAGTGGCATTCCTAATATTATTCAAAAAACTAATCTCATTAAAATTCCACACAAGCAGATAATTAACATGGTATATACGGTAGCATCAGGAAAAGCAACATGGTCGCAGCAAAATGACACATTTAAACATACCGCAGAGGTCACTGGTGTATATAGATTATCTGTGTTTAGTAGTGCAAAATTCAGTATATTTACAACATTTCCATGGCGTCATTCAACCGATGATTTTTCTGGAATTGTGTCTATAGTGTTAAACAAAGATGTCGAGGAAACGTTTATGCTGATAGCGAATGATAAAAAGTTAACCGCAGCGACTTATTGGTGGTGTATTGAATTTGTAGCTGAAACTCCTCAATTAGTTATCTAGATAAATATAATGAATCAAGAGTCATTTATCGATGTTCAACGTCACAGATACGCTCAAGTATGTGAGTGTTGAACCAAACTAAAAAATATCATTGACGATTACACGATAAAGGTAAAAAAATATCGTCGACGTATGGTTGTTATTGATATAATGGTATACTCGGTTTCTGCTGTTATTGCTGGAACTGGATTATTACTATCAACAATAACGATGACAGCGCCTGCAGTTGTAACAATTATAGTTTCCACGGCAACAACATGCGCAGGTATTTTCAGTATCATCGCTAAGAAAATATCTACGTGTACAAATGATAAACTAAACGAGTACATAATGAAATTGCACACAGCAACAGCCACCTACACTAAATTATGCTCGTATCTTTCAGCGTATCTCAGTGATGGTAAAATATCTGATGAGGAGTTCGTAACGATAATGAAAACCTACAATGAAGCATTCATAATCGCTAGTGACAATAACGGAAAGATGGCGAATTAAATAATAACGATAATAATAATGTCATCGTTAGAATTACTTCAGCAGATCGTAGCTAATACAACGCCGTCAAAAACTGCTATGATATCATTAAGTTCAACCAATCCTGAATTTAGCGTTAACTTTCCTACTGCAATTCCAGTAAAGGAAATAGCGCTAGTGCAATTACGAGTTTATCATAGCTGGCCAAATATCAGGTCAAAACCATTTGGTGGACAACAACCAAATAACTCACTGGTATTTGCGAATAAGAATAAACCGGATGGAACACCTGATTGGCAAGTTGTTGGAATTACAACTGGCAGTTATGAAATAGAACAGATCAACGATGAATTTCAACGCAGAATTAAATCTATCACAGGGAAGAATCTAAAATAGCGATCACTGTTTATGAACCAACACTATCAGCGGCGATTGAAATAAATTCTCCTGATTACCTCGTAGATATTTATCAGAGTTCGATTAGATCAGTGTTAGGATGGCCTGAAGTCGCATCTGTTTATAATGGAGTTTCAGAACCAACTAAAAATGAGTTTAAAACGAGTGAAGAAAAATTCATTAAAGATCCAGAATATCGAAGAAAAGATCCATGGAGATTTATAATATTTGAATCTGATTCAAACAATGATATATATTACTTTACCGATTTTGATGGTAAAAGGATCCCCAAGATGACTAGATCAATATTTAATGTTATCGTTATGCCAGAGGGGAGGCATCGAGATATTGTTGATGAAAAATTTTAAAATTTTTTTAAGATACTCTTAAACCCGAAATAGATAAAACGTTTAATGATTTAAGAAATTTACTTATTTCATTATCACAACATTACAACGATAACGTAAAGCAGCAAATAATCGAGTCAATAAAACATTTAAATGGGATCTTATTCGATTTATACATCGCCAATCGAAGTATTATAAAAAATACAACTACCGAATTAGATAATCCTTTCACAAGTCCAGAAATGAAGCAATTATTTCTTAATCATTATAAAATAACAGAAAAAGATTTACAAACATTTGTTATACCAGATTTAAATAACGCTGAAATGAAGAAATCATTAAGTGATCTTATTGAAGAATATTATCCGGGAGTAATTGAATCGTGGAAAAAAAAAGCCCCACCACCGATTATAGTAAAACACAATAACAATCCTTTTTGGTGACGGACGTCATATATCGCCGGGCATTGTAAACATAACATCAGTTATTGCAGTCAATCTGGTATGCGATGTTATTGAAGATAGCTATCAGATAGATCTTTCTAAGTCTAGCCAGGCCCAGCAAGAGTACATATTATTCAGTTTCAGCCCATCGGTCCCTCCCGGTTCGTTAATTGTATCAGAGCCAATTAACCCCGTGTACCTGCGAGTTCATAATCCGTTATTATCAAGGATACACTTTAAACTTACAGACCAAAGCAATCGCATTCTGGACACAAGAAATGAAGAACTAAATATAAACCTGTATGTACGCTCATAGAGCGTTATCATAACAAAAAAAAATATCCGGATGTATATTGCTTGTCTATAATACTATATTCTTTGTTTACATAAAATCCGCGCACAGTGCATAATCGAAATCTATTATCTAGAAGGCTGTGGCTGCATATTGATTATTCCATAACGGCTGTTACCGCGTGAAGTTATTTTAAGAACATCCGCTATGACTAAATCAATTTCCTTGGTTACGGCTTATACGCATAGACTCAGTGTTATACAGAATTATATATATTTTTTGGAAACTAGAAATCTTATTTTACACAGAAAACTGTGGTTTTTGTTACTGTAGTTTTTAGGAAATAGGCTATTGGTAAATACATACTAATATTTTCAGTATGTATTTATAACAAGGTCCGATAGTTCAGTTGATAGCGCGTAGAAACTCTCGTCCTGGCGCCCATGGTTCGAAACCCGAGAAAGACAAATTGTCTGCGGGAGGCGATTTTAGGCCAAGATTTATAATCTATTGGGGGCCTTGGCCGAGCCCTAGTCTATTTGTGAACAGAATTTAGTATACCTACCAGCGTGTCAACACGTAGTAGGTGTCAGTTTTGCACCCTACGGATTTGATATTTGGGGTGGGTGTGCTAGTTTCTGTTCACAGGTAGAGAAAAGGCCATCATCTTCATTGTATATATCATAATCACCTTCATTGTATATAACCATTATCTTCATTGTATATAATCATAATCTTCATTGTATATAATAATCATCTTCATTGTATATAACCATATATCACCTTCATTGTATATAATCATATATCACCTTCATTGTATATAACCATATATCACCTTCATTGTATATAACCATTATAATCATTATATATAACCATCGTCTTCATTGTATTATATAACCATATATCACCTTCATTATATATAACCATCATCTTCATTGTATATAATCGTATATCACCTTCATTGTATATAACCATTATCATCATTATATATAACCATTATCATCATTATATATAACCATCATCTTCATTGTATATAACCATATATCACCTTCATTATATATAACCATCATCTTCATTGTATATAACCATATATCACCTTCATTATATATAACCATCATCTTCATTGTATATAATCATAATCACCTTCATTGTATATAACCATATAATCACCTTCATTGTATATAACTATATAATCACCTTCATTCTAAATAACCATTATCGTCATTGTATATAACCATATAATCACCTTCATTGTATATAACCATTATCTTCATTGTATATAACCATATATCACACAGCTCCCTGACAAATAAAGTCATGGGAACTAATATTTTTTTAATATTAAATAAACACTTATTATATATTGAATTTTGAAAATATCAATGTCATTGTTTCTGCGATTAAAAAATTACAACATAACGGTATCAATGTATCTGACAATCTTAATGCTGAAAAGATTCTATGTGATTTTGACTCATTACAACAACGAAAGAACGAGAACAGATTTACGTTATCCGCTGATTACAAGTTTATGAAAATTATCCAGCAAGGAATGTTAAAGTCACTGACAACTGTCACTGATAATCAGGTAAAATTGTTTGTACCTCTCTCAAACGCTATTGACAAAATCAAGCTAGAATTATCTCATGAATACGAACAGAGAAAGATCATGAACTTTCGTATAAGACAGTTAAGAGAACATTGTGAAAATACGAGTGAAAATACAAGTGAAAATGACAGCGACAATGATGGACCATTGACTGTGATAATAGCTAAACAAAATCCTTGGGAAAACTAACATTCTGCTTAGTATAATGCAACCTACACATATTGACAAGTATATTGTATCCCAACTATTATATTTTAGTAGGTATCATAGACATATTGCCCATTGTGCAAAGTTTTTCGTTGAATTTGCTAGTTTTCGTTGGGTCAAACCTCCAGGAAGGTTAACGGGAATTAACATTAGGTTTTTGATTTATCGATCAAATACTGGTTTTTTCAAGTTCTTTTGTTCGTATTATATGCATTTTTATGATAAAAAATCCGGAAAAAACCAGTTTTTCATCGATAAATTTAAAACCTAATGTTAATTCCCGTTAACTTTCCTGGGGTTTTGACCCTTAGAATTTGTCAAAATCTGACTGATTTTCACTGATTTTTGGTCATTTTTCATACAAAAAACGAGATTTTCGAACAAAAAACGCGGTTTTCAGAACAAAATCAACGAAATACAAAAACCATTAAATATTTATAAAAATTATTTTTATTTGCAGTACTTGAGACCCAAATTCACTGGTATGGAAAATCAGGATAGCTTTTGACATTAACTCGTATAAACGGATAACTACGATCATTATGCTTGACGGAGCGCTAAATCATTTGGTAATATTAAAAATACGGTAGACTAAACGTATTGAAACCTAATTTTTTGCAAAAATCTTTTGGAAAAGGAAGATTTTTGCATATTTTCTGCGACAAATTGTACCGATCGTGGTACTATGTCAAAGTATTTGGCAGCAGAATTAATTGATTCAAAACTAATTTCTTCCCCAGTCTCTGCATTTACGGATTTAATAGCTCTCTTTCTGTATAATTTACACCTTCCTGTGTTTCCGAATTTACAATTTTGACTCTGTGTAGTAACTCGTAAATTGGAAATCGAATTATCAAGCTTATCACCATCGATGTGATAAACTACATATCCATCTTTGATTATTCCAAGATAACACTCGTAGGTAAATATATGTGATAAATATTTATTTTTTCCAGCAGTAAATATAAAATAACCAGTATTATTAAGACTACCGACTGTTTTTTTCAATCTGCAGTTTCTAATCACACCTTCTCGAGATGCTTCATAATTTTTGATGATCGGATGCGCTACAAATTCGTTTTGTTCCATTTATATATATATAATACTATTTGTCTAAATCATTGTTTTTTGAAAATCTAGCCAGATAATCTTCTTCGGTTTTTATAGGAGAATCATCGTTATATTTTTTATCGTAATATCGTTTCAACTCTCTGTACTTTTTACCACCGCATTGCGCACACAGTTGAGTCTTTCCTAGCACTCCAGCACTACAAACAATACACGGTTTTGGTCCTAGACTCCCATTTCTGACGCATTGCATATGATAACTACAATATTCATTCACGCATGTTCTGTTACACGGAGACGTATAACCGATTTTTAACCAGTGGCAATGATTTGGTTGAATCATATACAAAAGATCAATATTCAATTAAATATATATTTGCCTTAATTATAATATGGAAGAATTATCCGTGATTGAACCCTACGCAACCAGATTCGATCTTGACAGACTACCTGAGTATAAACTTAGTATTTCGATGCAAGATCTAGCTTTAACGAATGCGGATATAACTAAACGTATCCGTGAGGCCAAGAAGGAATTTCGTGACGATGGTGCAGTTCACGCATGGTCAACTTTCAGGATAGGACATATCGTTAATATGATGAACGACAAACGAGGAAAAGTAATTATTAATCACCTTGATAGTCAAAAATATTTCATTTTAATAAAGTTTATTGTAGAGACAGATGACGATATCTGGATTATTCGTGATAAGCGCGATCCCATCCGCGTACAGTCAGGAAATAATATCTTCTTGAGCAATAAATCTAAACCAGGAATACTAACTGGCATAGATAAACCCTATTATGAGAAATCGTACCCTGTAACTGCGGTTGTCTATGGAATATTTCCGCTGAATAATAAAACTGATGTTGCGGATCTCAAACCGATGAAATTGTCATCACCGTTGACAGCATCAACGAGAATAAACTGCGTAGCTGAGCGAGTTACAGAACACTTTACAAACGCGATACGTGGTAATGGTTTAACTGATTTAAGACGTAAAAAAATAAATGCATGGGCAGAGTCGGTTAAAGATACCGGAGCGTCTATCAGCGACGTTGCTGAGCTAGAGAAAAAATTGAGATTTCCAATAGCAGTAAAAACGTTAACCGGAGAGATTTTGTACAAACCGAAGTATATAAAAAATGGAACTCCGATAGATATTATTGATCATAACGCGCACGCATGGACTGCTGCAGTAACAATATTTCCACGAGATAGAACGGTTAAATTTTATTACGGTGATATCTTTGATTTTATCAAGAATATTAGTAAAACCGATCCTGTTTCTGTTTGGTTATTTCAGAGTTCTGAATATAATCATTACGATCAATTTGTACGACCTAATGGTGATATTTATCGTACAGAATCTCTCAATGAGGAAATGGAACATCTTGCGCAGCGCCTTTGGCGTGAATATACCTCTGATGATGTCATAGTTAGACAATTATTGAATAATTGTTTTACTGTTCCGTCAGTCGCTGCTCATTTCGCTCAGGAGAAAAATTCATGGAAAACGACACGATCGGAATTTCTTGAAGATGTCAAGAAAAGTTGCATAGAATATGGACACGGTGGATTATGGAACACCAAATACAACCATAGTGATGTTATCTCGGTTGATATGGTAGCATGTTATCCTGGGAGTTTTCTTGGATATGGAGCATGTTCTAAATACTTTAAGAGATTCGGACATCCTACACATGACATGACCAGGGTTGCAATAAACGGACCCTTACCAGATTTTGACTTAACAGGATTTGCTCACGTAGAATCATTCCAGTTTAGAGAAGATCTCCATGCGATTACTTATATTTGGTTCGGAAAACATTTTTCAGAGCGACGTTGGGTTCCGATAGTATTATTGCGATATATGCTTGATGCTGGATTTTTAATATCGTTGAGAGTAACTGAAGCGATTATATCGTACAGTTCACAGAAGCAAGTTTGGTTACCAGAACCGGACAGATTTAGTGTCGATGATGCCAGGAAAGAATTCCCTGATATTGATGAAGATCATGTCATTAAAATAAGTAAATGCAGGAACGAGTACGACGAAAAACTTGCAAAAGATCTTGGTAGAAAAATAATCGGTAAGTTTACTCAAGGAGGATCACATGATCATAAACGAGCGTGTACAAGATTGATTATGGACGATGCTGAACTCGATTTTATAATCGCTGATACGATGGAGAAAAATATATTTATAAACAGATGTAATGCTTATTTATCAGATGGAACAAAACTAGGTACCATTGTGAGCTATACTGATGGCGAGTCACCGCAGTTTACTCATTTAAGATCTTCGATGCTAGCGTACGTTTCGATAAATCTATTATCGATGATAAATAAATTTCCTCGTTACGCTGTCAGAGTCGCTACGGATTCATTTTATGTACACAAAAAATATAAAGATTTATTACAACTCGGTAATGGTGAATGGGGGACGTGGAGGATAAAACAGGAAAATATACTTAGTTATTCTGAATCTGCCGATGTTGAAATTGCGGAGACATATTACAGAAATAATAATCAGATATTAAAGTCATCTGCACCATCTGTGTACGATCCTGTATCTAGACATAAAACCGTTTATCTTAATGGGTGTGGTGGTTCAGGTAAAACAACTCGTGCGATTAGTTTATTTATAAATAATACCTCAGATATAATTGTTTTGACACCTACGCATAAACTTTCTAGAGAAATAAAACAACGAGGAGTAAAATCATGTACATATCACAGTTTCTTTAGATGGTGCGGAGATACGTGGACTCCATCGCGGATGGGTGAAAAATATATACCTAAGTATATCATATGGGACGAGATATGCACGGTGTCGTTAGAAACACTAAAAACATTTCTAGATTGGTTGTTATTGAAGAATACTGCTGTGATTACGTGTGGCGATCATGGTCAACCACCACCCTTTGTTGGACAGTCTCCACATGAATGGCTAAAGAATAATGTAGATTATTATGAAGAAATAAATGATGACCATAGAGCTATTGATGAACCGCTAAAAGAGCTTAAAAGATTAATCAGACTGCAGCCAGATCAAATACAATGCGAGATACTGCGTAAAGTAATTGCAGAAATTTCTATGAATGAATTTTGGACTTTATGGAGGCCTGCTGATTTGATAGTCGCAAGTAGAAAGATAGTTCGTGATGAACTGCAAAAGAAATTATTTACGTTACATAAAGAAAAGTTTCCGGATCTACATGTACCTTTGTGTTATCGCCCAGCAGATACTCGACGACAAAATATTGAAATTGAAATACCAGGTGGAGACGCTGAAAATGTCCGAGTACAAAATCTTGTCTTGAATGATATCGTGTTGGTTGCTGTTGATGTTGTTGAGAACGCGTTGAACATGGATAAATCGCCATGGACGTTAGGATACGCTATAACGATTCACTCGTCGCAGGGGTTAACTATAACTGATACTAGAATCTGGATTGTAGATGATCGTATTGAATGGTCGAATTTAGTCTATCTCGCCGTATCTCGAGACAGGAGAATATCGCAACTGCGTAGGGTTATTGTAGATTACGTAATAACTGAAGAAATCACTAACAATGTCGATATCAATAAAAAATTAGTCAGCTATAAACAGTGTGACAAAAAAAATAAACGTGATTTTGATCTTGATGCTGAATTTATTATAACATTAAGACAACAACAGAACAATCATTGCGCAAGTTGCAACTGTAATATGTCATGGCAGTGTTTTAATCCAAGACAATTTACCGTAGACAGAATTAATAGTGATCTCGGTCATACACGTGATAATGTGATGTTGACCTGTCTTGAGTGTAATCGACGTCGAGGTTCTGGACGTTTACAAAATTGAGCTTGGTGGTAATTGCGTATCCTCAGGAATTACTTGCAATTGTTCACGTACAAATCCACGTTGAGGAGCTGTAGAATCTAGTTTGTAGCTTGCAGGTCTACCAATGGATCTTACCACGCTAGAAATTTTATGTGTAGTCACGCTCCAGATAGGATCGGTTGCTCTTTTTTTACCACCTTCAAGTTCGCCAGGTTCATATAAATATCTTACAGTTACATTACCTAATACTGGTTGAGAGAAAGATTCACGTCGTCCGTAGCCATTGCTACGGGGTATATATTTTGTTTTGATCGCATTAGAAGGTTTCATGGAAGTTGCACGAGTAATTTCGTTATTCAACGCAGCTATCACACTCGGTAATCTTGCAACCCATTCACGAGATCTATCCTTGAGGTCAGTAGATATTTCCTTTGCATATTGGTATCCAAATAACCGCTCAGCAAGTGTTCTGTTAAATCGTTCAACGATTGCCTGATCACGATGAATTTCAGTATGTCCTCGTCTGATTTTAACGTTATGTTTCTTCATCAACGATGATACTACTCCAAGAAATTCTTTACCAGGATCAACTTGTAATAACCGTGGCTATCGTAGACCACCACGTTGATAAATGCGCTCAAACGCAGATGCAACTTCAGATGCTGTTTTTGTTGATAGCGGCTCCGTTTCTTTATATCTACTCCCAACATCAACGACAGTTAACGCGTATCTATACGTGTATTGACGTCTACGTGTTTTAATGGTATC
>JAECUM010082181.1:0-12393 GCA_016617855.1 Megalonaias nervosa | reverse complement strand
TATTTAAACAAGGAAATTCTCACATTTTGTTGAAAAGGGGAGCTGCGGTGACTCGGTGGTTAGCGTGCCCGATACACGACTGAAAGCGTGCGGGTTCAAATCCTGCCATCGGACCCGAATCAACTAATGTGTTGTGTCGTTGGACAAGGCACTTTACTACAATAGCATCGGCACCAAGTGACTCGTGTTGTTGCCATAAAGCACCCAACCAAACCAATTTTTATTCTTGGAATATAAAATGAATTGTCAAGTTTAATAATTTACGTGGATAATCGCTCCGCCATTTCCGTCACGAGTAGTTGTAGAAATAAACATCCATTTTATGTGTTTGGCGATTCGCCTCATGTGGAGTGCACCAAATATTACGATAGCGAAGGGAGACCGCTCCGGTGGCCTAGTGGACGAGCATCCGCCTTGGATGCGGGAGGTCACGGTTCGAACCCCGGCCGAGTCATACCAAAGACTTTTAAAAATGGTACTAACAGCTGCCTTGCTAGGCGCTCAGCATTAAGAGGCTAGTGTTAGGACTGGTTGGCCTGGTGTCAGGATAATGTGACTGGGTGGGACATCATGCTACATGTCTGCGGCATGATGCCCCAGTGCTAAACATCACTATAAACTGTCACACTGCAGACATCGTAGCGATATGACTGAGAAATTGTTAAAGCTACGTTAAAAATCTAAATCACACACACATACACGATAGCAAAGGTCGAGACGTTTCAATTGTGACTGTTTCCTTCTAGCACCAGATTGTCTCATATGAACGAACGTAGTTCAAAATAGTTCTCACTGACGACGAATTACAGCCGATGATTTTTTCTCAACTTGACGTAAAAGGCAGAGGATATTCCGATTGGCAATGCACTTGAACAGTCATAAGTGCGAAGTTCCGGAGTTATACAAAATTTATCATTTTTATTCATGCATCATGGGATTGCGAACTACTTGCAAGAACTACTTAACACCAAAATGTAGGAGTCTGACAACTTTAATGAATAACTAACCTCCAACATGCAAAGCTTGACAACAGAGTGCTCCAATAAGCATGGGTAATTTTACATTTTACAAAACCCCGTTAACACATCTTTTTGGCGATGAATTTTTACTATGCAGTAATAAGTCATCAGAGCAAATAGTGTAAATGGGTCTTATGTGTGGAACTGCTTTGTTGGATTCTTAAGGTACACGTATCTGATCATCTGGTCGATGTATTGCAGTGCGGATCGCTACACTGATACACAAACAAGACTAATGCAACGACGAATCGTAAATAAATTAGACATAGTAGTGTGGTGGGATACTATAGAGACAATGGGAAAATACGTTACAGACCCACCTGGGACACTATGGAGACAAAAATTCCCCTGGGACTATATAGAGACAAAAGGTTGGGACTATGTAGAGACAATAGGAATCGAACAGGTGGGATGACGTCACGGTACTGGACAGTTGCAACAATGGTGCAAGTGGCTGACCTGAATAAGCGCCGCTACTCTAGGTAGAGACAAATATAATAGAGACATAGACATATACAACACATAGATAACATATAGGCAAGAGAGAATAAATCTTTTTGAGGCATATGAAGTGGCCCTGAAAAGGGCCTTTGGTTCTTCTATTTTCTCCACTTCTTCCACCAGTTCCTCTCTTTTTCAATGATTCCTTTCTTCTTCTTCTTTTCATCCTCTGGATTCCAATCAGGATGTCCCATGGCTCTAAATTTTCCTGCACCTTTATCCAATTGTTGTTCAGCCTGTCAAACTCCTCTTTCTTCTTTTTGTTTTCTTTGTCCTTTCTCTCTTTTGCCCATGTCTCTTTAATCTTCTTCACTTCTTCTTCCAATACCAATACAAAAGACCACTTTGTCAAATTGAATATATCTTCCAAAAAGCACCTCACTCTGATGAAAACATCAAGGACCTGCTTCAAAGGTGCCTACTCTTACATATTTAGGTTGAATGAAACCCCTTAACTTCTGTACCTGTTCCTTTATCATACCTAGCACTTCATCACTGGCTACTTTCAGGCTGTTCGCATAGACTAGGCTGCCTGGAAACCTCCATTCATTTTGAAGCCTTTCCACCACATAGGCTCCATCCACCATCCAGTACCAACTGTGTTTTAACTGGTTAAACACGTTCATTTCGAAAAGGTGTTGACTAGTCAATGCGGGTAGCCAGACTGGTTATATAATGTACGCAATGTTATGATGTTATCCATCCATCCAGACTGACGAGAGCTCCGCTTTATATCCGTGGAGCACGGACGTGAAGGAAAACATCCCTTACACTGACTTCACACTACGAACGCGAACGCATATAACACACCATATATACTATCCACACAAACGTGAAGAGAGGAAAAAAACCGCACACTATACTATCCACACAAACGTGAAGAGAAAAAACACTATACTATCCACACAAACGGTAAGAGAAGATAAAAACAGACACTACACTATCCACACAAACGGGAAGAGAAGAAAAAACACACTATACTATCCACACAAACGGGAAGAGAAGAAAAAACACACACTCTACTATTCACACAAACAAACGCGAACGCACAAAACACACCATATCTACTATCCACACAAACGAACGCGGACGCAAAACACACACATACACACACATCAGTAAACGAATGAGTGTTTATAGTCACACTACTCCACATTCACACAAACTGGCAACTTGAATTGTATCTCTTTTCTAGAGATATGGTTAGCCCTGTGAAGGGCTGTTTTTTCTTTCAAACTCCAATTTCACCTGGCTAATGGTGGCACCTCCCAGGTCTGGCCCCACAGACACAACGCCTGCTCCAGTCCTGCTCCCAATTCAATCTTTCTCTTGTGAGTGCAGAGATAGGTTGAGTGGCTTCACTATCTCACTCCTCTGTTTGTGGGATAGTGAACACTTGTTGTTCCCTCTGTCTTCTGTGCCAGAACCGGGGATGGTGATCTGGCCTCCTTGCCTCCCCTGCACGCTGTGGTTGTTGTTGTTGTGGCTGTGGCTGTGGCTGTGGTTGAGGTGGCGGTACTGGTTGTAGCTGTAGCTGAACTCGTACTGGCTGTGGAGGCGTCCTCACCTCAGGCTTGACCTCGCACACAGGTCTTAGTATGAGGTTAGGCAGGATCCTCGCTTCTTTTCCTTCTCCTCTTCTTTCTTTTTCTCCTCTTCCTCCTCCTCTATTCTGGCAGCTTCCGCTATAGCCTCCATGGCCAGCTCGTCTAAAATGCGCCTGGCATACTCCAGGTGCATCTGGAACTCCAACAATTTGGCAATTCTATTGCTCATTTCGTTACTGTTGATGAATCAACGATGGGGAGCATGACTGACGATCGCTCCACTTTATATTCGTGGAGCACGAACGTGAAGGAAAACATCCCCTGACACCAAAACTTACAATACCACTATTACTATTACATGAAACGCGCGGACCTAAAAGAAACACGTTGACTTTTTTTACTTATAAACACAGACATTCACTATTGGACAAGACAGAGAAACGAAGTGTTGATTTTTACTGACAAAAGGAACGAAGTGCTTATAGACACACTTCTATTTTTAACATAAACACACAAATTTGTTTTGGCAATTGAATTAATATGCCTTTTCTAGAGTGTTAATGATGGCAATCCTTTATCGTCTAAGATTGCGTCCCCGTCTGGCTGCAGGCTTTCCTACAGGATACGGTCTGCTTCTACGGAAAGAGAAGGAGAACTCCTTGGTGTCTACTCGGCAGTCGACAAAACCTCTGTCTAGTTACTGCTGCTGTTGCTGCTGCTGCTACTGCTGTAGTTGCTGTTCTCTCTGCTGTTTCTGAAGTCTGTACTTCTCTGTCCATTCTTCTTGCTCATTCTTGATTTCCTCTCTGAAGACGTCTTCTACCAGGTCTTGGGCTATTGTTAACATCCTGACATTCTCTATCTCTTCAGGCTTCGGTATCAGGTTTTGCCTGACACGATGTAAATTCACGTAAGCTTTGTTCATCTTGGCTAGTCTGGAAGGTGTGTTCATAGGTGGACGAGTCAATCATGGATGGCCAGACTGCTTACTTACTTACTTTTTAAATTATACTGGCGTGCGCACATATGTGCATGTGCCAGTTGTTAATTCCTGCAAAGCAGGGTGTTAATTTTCCTTGAGGAATGGAATTGTGCCACATTCCCCAGGCGTTAATGCATTCAAGGAATGCTGTTAATTTTGCCGTCAGGCAGCAGAACAATAAGTTCTAAGCTACCTGAATGTTAGGCTTACATGGGGATAGTCTCAGCACACACTCATGTTTTACAGTCTAGCTCTAGCATAGGGTGAGTGGGAGTAGTACCATCACTCACTCACGTTTTGGTTGTTAGCGAGTTTGTTATTGGTGCGCGCATTGCACGCTTATTAGTGTCCTGTCGAAGCAAAAGGTGGCGAAGGCCAGGAAGGGAGGCGCCGAGCCGCAGGGTGGTGTCCGTTGTTTCCAGAGTATTGATCTAAAATTGGTCTTCCTGGACTGACTAGGAATTTTGATACACTGTGCTGTTTTTATTATGATAAGGAATTATGTGTTAGTTAGAGAACCTTGGATGACAGTTAGTTGGATACCAGTATTTGTCACCTTGTGTGACTGACCCTGATGGTCTTGGGCTTAAACCACCTTATATGAGATAGTTTTGGAGTCTTACAGAGTGTACTTGCTTTTATGGGCCAATCGGTCGTTGGGTGTTTGACCTTTGGTTATTTGGGACCGATCACTTGGCTTAGAGTAGTTTTTGCCGCCTTGTGCAGTGGGACCTGATGGTCATTGGGCTTTTGACCACCTTATATCGTCTATTTGGGGCTCTATTGTTCTTCCCTAAACTGATAATGTGAACGCCTATTGAGGCGGCCCTGATGGTCCCGATGTTCGGACTCTCTAATTTTATTGGGGTGACTGTCATCTTTTGGTTGAGTGTAAGAGGTATAAGTGAGTTAGTTAGAAGCAAGGAAGAGGGGGGTGATAGAGGTATATAAGAAGATTTTTTTTTTTTTTTTAAATATTTAATAGGAGTTTGATTTAGGTGGTGGGCCTGGTTTTATGGCTATTTATTTATTGGAGGGGACAGAAGTCCTTGCTGAATAATCAGGTCCCTATTCGACATATCAAGGACTCTATCCAATGTTTTGAGCAGTTTTCATGATAAGCGTATTTTATGCGAGTGGCTTGATTTCGGGGTGAACAGATGTCTATACTGAATAATCAGGTCCCTTTTGACATATCATAGACACCTATCCAGTGTTTAGGAAGGGACAGACGTCTTTGCTGAGTAATCAGGTCCCTGGTCGACATATCAATGACGTCCATCTCATATTTGAGCCGTTTATATTGAGTAATGTATTTATGCATATGACTCTGAGTTGTGTATGCCACCCGCACTATACGATTAGTCGTCTGGAAGAGTTGTTTGCCTGACCAGATATTTAATAGGGTGTTAGATTTTTCTTTTGAGTCCGGTTTCGTTTAAATAGTTAATGATGTTCCTATATGTTTTATTAAAATTGTTGTTGTTTCTATCTTGGAACTCTGGGTATGTTATTGGGGGTCCAATTTCTTTTTGTGCCTTTTGAAATGTAATTCTGGCCAACTGATGTTGAGGGCAGTCATTGAAAATGTGATGGAGGTCTTCTGTGGTGCGGAAGTGGTAACAGTTTATATTAGTTGGTTTTGGTCCTAAATATTTACCAAAACTGCCGGCTAGTTTTGTGACTCCTGTTCTGATTCGATTTATAATTTTTTGGTCCGGGCTGTTAACTTTGGGTGGTTTAATGGACCTATCTACTTCCTTAATGGTGGAGTACAATTTTCTGCCCTTATTGGTAGCATTCCAGTATTCCTGCCACTTATTGTCAATGTGTGTTCTGGCTAGGCTTTGGGCTTCTGTAATGCTATATTTTAGTGGGGTCGGGTTATGGTCTCTTAATTTACTTTTAGCGACTTTGTCCGCCTGTTCGTTGGCAGAGATTCCTATGTGCGATGGCATCCATACAAATTCCACGAGTAGGTTTTTGGTGGATAGTTCTTTAAGCATGTGGTAAGTCCTGGCAAGGAACGTTGTTCCTGATTTAGTGTTATTTATTTTAACTGATGTTATTACACTAAGGGAGTCGCTAATGATTACTGCTTTAGGGATGTTGTTTTCTAAGACCCAGTTTAAGGATTCATTTATGGCCCAGAATTCAGTAGTGTAAGTGGAGCAGTGATCTGGCAGTCTGGTTCCTATTTGAATGTTGAATTCTGGGATTACCACTGTTGCTGCTGTTTTGGGTGGTTCTGGTGTTTTAGATCCATCAGCATAAATTTTTACGAAACTGGAGTAGGTGTGAAGTATATTTTCTGTAATGTTTGTTTTCAGTCGGAGCTCCTGTCCCAATTTGTTTCCGTGTTCGGGGGCTTTGATGTTAATCCTTGGTTTAGAGTTTTCCCAAGGTGTCAGGTCAGGAGGTTTCACATATCCCTCCTGTTGTTTCAATATTGGTAATTCTTTCCTCAATTCTAGGATTAATTTTCCACCTGGTAAGTTTGGTACAAGGTTTCGACTAAAAGTTTTGTTGCACTTGTTTATAGCCATTTTTGTGGGATGCGTATTAGGATGTAATGTAAGTCGTATTGAATATCTGAGTAGCATTTCTTGCCTTCTCAGCCCTAGTGGTAGGTCTCCAGTGAGTATTTGGAGTTCGTCAAGTGAGGTTGAGGGTAGAGTGCCAGTGCAGATAGCCAGCGTTTTCTCTGTATCGCATCTAGTTTTTTGAGGAGTGGCTGCTTGGCTGAGTTGTATACCTGACAACCATAGTCCAGTTTCGATCTTACGAGTGCCCTGTAGATAGTTAACATTGTTTCTTGGTTGGATCCCCATGTTGTTCCTTTAATGTTTTGAAGTAAATTTAGATCTTAATTGCAAGAGTTAATAAGGTGGTTGATGTGATGATTCCAGTCAAGGTGGCTATCGAAATACATGCCTAGGAATTTTACCACCTTGACATAATTAATGAGTTGTTTTTGAATGTATAGTTTAGGTTAGATTAAATTGCTGTTACATTTGGGGGTGAAAATAATAGCTACTGTTTTCTCGTGTGAGATTTTAAACCCCAATTTATCCGCCCATCTCCCTATGTTGTCTAGACTTTGCTGGATTTCCGAGATGACTTGGTTGCCAGCGGGGTTACCTGCTCTCCAAATACCGCCATTATCAGCAAAGTGTGAGATGTTCATTTTTTTGGAGGTGAGGTTTTTATCCAGGTCGTTTATCATGAGATTTAAAAGAGTAGGACTGAGTACACTTCCTTGTGGGGTGCCATTTTCTAAGGGGTACTCTTCAGAATAGGTCTTTCCTACTTGAGCTGTAATTTTGCGACCTGTGAGGAAGTTTTCAATCAGGTTGAACATGCGTCCAGTAATTCCGAAGTGGTTAAGTTTAGCAATTAGTCATTTAGTCCATACAAGGTCAAATGTCTTTTCTAGGTCGAGGAAAACAGCTATTAGGTTTCTATCTGTTTTCCTTTTGGCGTTGAAAGCTAATTTAATATCCGTTTCTAGCTTTAACAGCTGGTCAGTGGTGAAGCGCTTGTTTCGAAAGCCACATTGATTTTCCGAAAGTATGTTGTTACTTTCGAGGTGGTATTTTAATCTTTTGGCCAATATTGTTTCCATGAGTTTACATATGTTATTGGTGAGGGAGATGGGCCGGTATGAGTCTATGCTGTTTGGATCTTTACCCGGTTTAGGGATCGGTACTATAATAGCATGTTTCCAACTGTCTGGTATTACCCCACTATCCCATATTTGGTTTAGTAATTTTATGATTATTTCTGTAAAGTTGGTGGGTAGGTTTGTGTAGATGATGTATCCAATTTGATCTTTACCGGGTAATGTTTCTTTTTTGGACCCTAACGCTATTTCCCATTCATATGTGGTGATATCATTATTTAGTTTTGATTCTTTAGTTCCTAGGTCTTTAAATAGTTGATTGTGGGAGATTTCTACTTTTTCCCGGTGCTCCTGGAATTTTTTGGTGTGATTTTGATTACTGCTCATGTCTGAGAAGTGTTTGGCTAGCGTGTTAGCTTTTTCTAGATTATTTTTAGCGCCTCTTATTTTAGAGGTTAGGTTAACTGTTTTCCCCTGGATTGCTTTGATCTTATCCCAGACTTGTTTAGAGTTGGATTTTAGGTTTAATTTGGAGCAGAATTGTTGCCATGATAGTTCTTTTGATTTTATAATTGTTTGTCTTAGTTCTTTTTCTTTATAATGTAGAAAATCTCCAGAGTTCCTCGTTTTTTTTTATATCTGTTAAGAGCAGTTTTTTTTTTTTTGGCCCTGTGGGCTGTTTTACATCCATCATTCCACCAGGGTACTGTTTGTTTGGTTTGTGATTTTCCTGTTTTTGGAATGCACAGTTGGGCTGCTTCTTGTATGCATTTAAGGATGTTATCATTAAAGGTGTTTACGTTTATCTGTTCTAATTCCTTGAAGTTTATTGCAGTTAGGATTTTTTAAAATGTGTCCCAATCAGCTTTGTCATATCTCCATCTAGGCGAGATTTCAATGGGATTGTGTTGAACTGTTAATTGAAGGGAGATGACAATGGGGAAATGATCACTACCTAATGTACTTTCTTGATCCACCCACCAGTTAGATATTTGGGCTAATTTGGGCGTGCTTATGGTTAGGTCAATTGCAGAGAGGTTGCCATCCTCAGGATCTAGTCTAGTTTTTGATCCATCATTGAGGATGACAAGGTTGGCTGCAGTAGTCCATGCCTCTACCAGCCTTCTTCTATTATCAATCCTATTTCCTCCCCACAGTTCATTGTGAGCATTGAAATCCCCACAGATTATTAGGTTATCTGTTTGATTTTGGGAGATTTAACGGTATGTGTCGATGCTGACTGGGTTGCTATTGCCTCCTGGGTCATAGATGTTTATTATTTGTATGTTTATTGACCCAATATTAACTAAGGCGTTTTGTATTTCTATCGTTTCGATGAAATCTATTGTAAGTGGAACTGCTAGTGTTTCTGTGGAGGGTATGGTGTCCACAATAAAAGTGGCCAATCCTCCTCCCTTCTTTCCATTAGTTCTGTTTTTAATTATGCCGGGGGAGTAGCCTGGTATTTTAGGGAAGTAATTTTTATTTTCCGATAGGTGTGTTTCCTGGAGGCATATTATATCCGGTTTATGTTCAGAATTATTGAGTTTGATTATTAATTCTGGGAGGTTGTTTTTAAGGCCCCTACAGTTCCATGGCTAGATTGTTAAATCCTTTTTTGTGCTATTCATTCTCAGTGTGGTTGTTAATAGTTTTTATTGGAGCGTTTAGTTGATTCTGGCTGGTCTTCGATGTGTATTTGGCTAATATCTGCTGGAATATTTGTATAATGTTTGTTGCTGGTGGAGTCGTGATGTAGGTTGCTGCTATGTCCGCTAATATTTCCCGTAAATTTCACATACAGGTTTTTGGTCGTTGCCTTGGGTAGGGTTGGTGATATCTGGATCCGTTTGAGTTGTTTTGTTTGATGTGTTCGCTTGACTGATGTTTTGTGAGTTATCTGCCCTAATCTTTGTTGTTTCTTTTGGGTTTGGATTTTTAGGTTTTATTACTGAGTAAGTGTTATGTAATTTATTGTTGTTGTTTATTTCCTTTTTGGCTTCTATGTATGATAGGAGTTTAGTATTCATCAATTGGATAATTTCGTTTTCTTTTATTGAGTAACTGCATTCAGTTGCCCTAGGGTGGTGATGTCCCCTGCAGTTAGGGCATCTTGCCTTCTGTTTGATGCATGTGCCTTTGTGGTGTCCACCAGTGAGCGCACGTAAGCTTAAAGCGGCATTTGAGTGCATAGTGTCCCCAGTGTTGACAGTTGGTACAGAACCTTGGTTTATTAATGTATGTTTCCAACTGATGAGATGCACCATGGGGGCCTAGCCTGATAAGTGCTGGTATGGGCGTAGCAGATTCTAAAACCGCTTTTGGGGTTGTTTGCCCTTTTTCTATTTTTAATTCTATAGGCTTTCTCAATTGGAGTTCCACTTTCCTTAATTTGTTTAGTAAGGTTTTGATCACTAATGTTTTTGTTGTTGCCTAAAAGAGTAAGAACCGCTTTGAAGTTTTTAGCTGGCGGGGTTTTGATATGCCCTCTGTTGGTTGCGTTTTTGTTTATGTTAGTGTGTTTTGGTGAGGTAGTGTAGGTGTTTATTGTCTTTTGGCACTTGCGATGACGTTCTACTTTAATTTTAATGTTCCCAATGTATTCTAGTTGTAGAAATTTTTCGACCTGACTTAGCGTACTACATTGTGCGATCAAGTAATCCGTTTGTGGTCGGATTAGTCTGAATTGCCCTCGGTGTGTTCTTAGTAGGGCACTTGTTTGCTGTTGTAAGTCAGGTTGAATAGTTGGTTACTTGCGCTGCTTATGTAGATTGTGTGGTCTGGTGAGTGACATTTGGGTTTATTTGTTTGTTTGGTTTCCGGTTTGTTTTTATTCCTTACTTCGTTTATTTTTGCTTGATTTGGGTTGTCAATAGTTTTTTTTTTTTGGTGCCTTGTTGGTTTCTGCTACACTGTTATGTTTAGGCTGGTTGGTTGTAAATAGATTGTTGGTGTCTCCTATGCTTGTTAGTTTTTGTTCATCTAATTTTGGTGAATTCATGGGCAACTTTCCTTTTCCTAGATACGCTACTTTGCAGGTTGTTTTTTCTGATTGGGGGAGCTGTTAGACTTGGGGTTTGAATTTATTTTTGGTTGGTTTTTGGACGAGGTGCCCGATGACATACCCGATGGGCCCGTTGTTTGGCTATAGTGGATTTTTTCCTTACGTTTAGTTGGGACATCCTTATGTTTATTGTTATTATTTATGTTTGCATTGTTTGGTGCAGGTGGTGATATTTGTGCCTGATTTGCTGTTGTGGTAGTTTTTCCATAAGGTGTGGTGGGATTGATGTTATTTGAGGCCTGGGTTGTAATACAGTGTGGTTTTTGTGCCATTGGTGCCATTGTTATCTCACATCCGATTGGTTGTTTGGATGGAGATTCAGCAATGCACCCGAAAGTTAACGTTTTGGTAGTTTTTGGTGAATTGGTTAGTCCAATTTGGGGGTAGTTTATGATTACAGCGTCCGCGTACGAGATTGGTATTGTGTCGTTTAGATCCTCAATTTCTACAGGTTTAGATGGATCTTTGAATGAAATTGGGAATTCTTGACTAAGAAGTTTGCTAGCTGCGTTAATCATGGAGATGGGGGAGCTAATTGTTCAATTTAGTCCTGTTGCGGTTAGGGCTGTTATTTGGCCTATTTGTAATAAGTTGTCCTATCATTAATTGTGAGCCAGATGGTACTACCTGTGAGCTTGATGATGGGGTGTGGGCAGCCATTTTTTTAAAATTGTGTTTTGTTTCCTAACTGCGTTTTTTCCTGCGTTGAACGCCATTTTGTTTTTGCTCCATTTTTGTGGCGTTTTGTTCATTTCCCAAAAAGTTTTAGTTAACTGAATCAGCTCTTAAATTTAAATTAGTGTAAAAATGGTTTAATGGCTAATGGATAAATTTTGGTTGTATGATTAGCAGAGGCGATGGGGGAGAGTAGTTAGATAGTAAGGTATTAATTTAGTAAAGAATTCTTCTCTTATCGGAAAATCTAAGCAGCGGTTCTCAAGGGCTTGAAAACTTGTTAGGATTCCGATCAGGTGTTTACTAGTACATATCCTAGTACCTGTTTTAAGGAGAGTGTTTAGTAAGAAAGTATAGATAGTATAGATAATTAGCGTATTTCTTTTCCTATAGCCGAGAATCTCGCAGTTCACTAGAATTTGTTAATCTGCAAGGACTCAGCCCAGGTAAATGCTAGTATGGGTCCTAGCACCTGTTTAAGGAAAAATTTAGACAAGTAACCGTTTCTTTGCTTCGTCTTCGCACTCTGGGCTAAGACAGCTTCGATGCGATAGATTTCCAGAGTAGACAATGGAGGGTAGGAATGATCACGCAAGCCTTTATACCACTCAAACAACATTGCTTCTTCCGAGATGAGACTCCAAGCATCGTCCAGATACTCGTCCAATTTTTCTTCTTGGCTCATCATCAGACATTTATCGTGTTGAGTTTAACTGGGATGATCATTTTGACATCCATAGCAATCTTTCTTGGTCAATTCAGTAATTTTATCCGACAGGTGTTTGGCAAAACAGGACACTAAATGTTGTTTTTGTTCTGGCCATCTGGACGTGACCATTATGTCCTCTTGGTCTTTGTCTTGGGGTTCTGCTTTCACGGTATCCTCCCATTCCATTCCAAAAATTCTCTACTGTTCAAAGAGGGATAAGAGTCTTCTATAGTTTCTAATAGTCTAGAATAACTTCTCTCAAACAGTTGATTTC
>JAECUM010082173.1:0-16041 GCA_016617855.1 Megalonaias nervosa | reverse complement strand
GATGACTGATATGTATCTACGGCGTAGTCGGGTGTCGATATTTGTTATGCGGCTGATAATGTTGGCTCATGAACCGTAATAACGATTTTGGATTCTTTTCTTGTGATAGATTTAATTCTTTGTTGAAATTCACTATTGATCTGTTCTATTTGAGAACTACCCGTAGGAATACCATCAACTTGCCAGTCGGGAGTTCCATCGGGTATATTTTTATAAGAAGACACTAATGAGTTATTTGCTTGCAACCCACTGAATGACTTTGATCTAATATTTGGCCAGTTGTAATATACTCGCAAATGTGCTAACGCTGTTTCATTGGCTGGAATTGCCATTGGAAAGCTAACGTCGAATTCGGGATTGGTTGAGCTATAATCGTGGTTGTTGGTGGTGTTGTATTAGTGATGATTTGTTCTTGCAATTCTTGTGACGTTGTCATTAGTGACATTATTATTATTTAATTCCTGATTTAAATTAGGGATCTTTGTCAGAGGTTTGGTTTCCAGTCGATTCATGGTAGACCTTGATCATTTCTGCGAATTCATGATCTGATATTATTCAATCATTGAGCCCTGACGATACCAGCGATGATAATTTGTGTTGCCGCTGACAGCAACGTTGTATATTCATGTAATGTATCAGCCTCACACGTGGATATTTTTTTTTTGCGATGATATTAAGAATACCAGCAACATCGGTTATAACTGCAACACCAATTCCTATTACTGGTGCTATTATGTATGACGCTGATAATGATCCGATTATAGTTGATGTTCCAGCGACGACCGCGGATTATGTCAGTAACAATGATACGTCTGCGGTATTGTATTAGTTATACTTTGTACTCATCAATGATATTTTTCAGTTAGGTCTGCAACAAACACTTGTTCGTATCTGTAATGTTGCGCTGTAACAAAGTCAATCGATTGGTTCACTATATAATTTAAGTAGGTGGTAGTTTAATGACTAATTCAAGACACGAGTAATACAACACGCCGAAGCTTTTTTCTTCTGGGTTCACCAAAAATATTACTTCGTCGTTTTGATCCAACATCAATAACATAGCAGACGTAGCCTTGATTGAAGAACGCCGTGAAACTGAGATGAGTATTGCAAATGTTGTAGTGCTGAGTACTGAGAACCTGCGCGATGTCTAATGGAATTACTGGTTGTTGACCATAATGCTGATCCAGACGCTACTGTATTTACTACTCTGTCGGTAATCTTTCTGACTTCGGAGAGTTTAATGTCGATAAGTGCTGGACCTCCAAAAACCTTTTTTAATTTTTTTTATTTGTGTTTCTACGAAAATTTGTAAACTCGTTTAGGTGAGTAGAAAATGCAGATCTAAATGTGGCCAATCCATCATTGATTGTCATTAACTAGGTCATCATCAGAATGTTTCTATTGTCGACGTATTTCTTCGTTGCAGCGTCATCATTTGATTCTGGTTCTCTAAGACCAGTAATTGCATTATTTGCCATAGTGAGAGAACCAGTCATTGAATCACCGGCGGATAGCAAACGATCATTGATCTCAGTTCTGATCGTGTTGTTGTTACTGTCTACGTATCTTTTTGTTGCCACATCATCATCTGATTTTGGTTCTCTCACTTGATAATTGTATTTCTGCTCATATTGAGATCGCCATATATAACATCTCCAAATCTTCTGATGCGTCCAGTAATCTCTCCCATGAGTGTTAGGACTGATTCCTCCGAGTTTATAATTTTACCGTTCGTAGTAAATACCGCTAAGTTATTTTCGGTCGCATCTGGAACTCGCAGAATAATATCTGTCAACGGGATATTGCTCTTTTTTAATCGCCTTTGTTGATCCTGAAAATCAACAACTTCATTTTGGTCCACATCTGCAAAACGCAAAAGATTAGCGAGTTCATCCTTGACATGGTCAAGGGTTGCATATTTGAATAATTCACCTTGTGGTTTGAGACTCCGAGATCTTCCAAAAATATCTACCATTGTATATTCACTAAGACCTGTTTAAAACGACGATGGATGGCTACACCGTCTGGTGGCATACTCGTGCACGACTTTATGAGGTGGTGTCGTTGACGATGACACAGCGTCGAGTACAGCAAGTACTTCACGGTCACATATTGGCGGATCAGTTATTGTCTGTGTTCGTAATGTTGAATACCAGATCGGCGGAATGCTTTGAAGTCCGTCAACATATTTTAAAAATTCCTTCGGTGGTGCCAACCCTTACGAATCAAAATAAACAATTCCAGGTGGATCGATCGCGCATGCAACCCAGTGAGTACCTGGACCAGAACTTCCATCGAGATTAATGATACCGGTCTCAACACGATTTGGTTGTTTTGGTAATTGATCACGCATGCAACACCTCTGAAGTTTTGATGTTTAATCTTAGCATCATCAAGTAAATCAAAATTAGACATGGGAAGTATCAGCAATGTGTCCCGGGCAGTATTAGACCTTTCCCCGTGAATTGATCGTACCATGAATGATGAGTTCCTGGCAGTCTTAGACCTTTCCTTGTTGATTTTTATTTGGGGGAGATTTTTATTCCTTGTCCTGTTGCTTTCTTTAATGCCATCCAGTGGCAGTTCCAACAGCACTAAGTGCAGATGCTATTGCAACAGCTGGGGTTGCAGAAGCTATCAACGCTGGTATAGCTGCGAGAAGTGGAAATATACCACCTGTCTTGACTGCGTCTTTAATGGCACCCGCAGAAAGATCAAGTCGTACCCGGTCTTTGACCGTTTGGCGTCATTGAAGTGCCTGAGTTGACGTTCAGTCAGTGATAGTTTATTTGGACCGCCTGCGATCTGTTATGATTTCAGCGATATTTTTATTCCACAGTTCCTTTTTGATACTGATTGTAGTTTTTTAATCTGACCAGGCGTCAGAGTAACACTAACATGATGATATGACATTATAATATCATCAGCGATTTAATTACATGTTTTCCACTGGGGCATCAATGATTCTGATTCGTCCACCAACACCTTCAAGCATCATTGTTTTGTCTGAGAGTATAACAGCGATTAATCTGTAACCACCAGCGGGCAGTCGAGCTACACGAGCTCGGAAGTGTATATCAACTACTGATTATCTCCAGAATCCACATTCTGATCACGCCCCATGAATGTCATCAACCGATGATAAGCACGTGCAACATGAGTATTCTCAAAATTCAGCAATACTTCTTCAGAAGGTTCTTCATGTCCATTTACCATCAAAGAAACTTCACTAACCCCAAACGTGTCAAACACCATTGGATTTCATTCCTGCGAATTTACTCTGGCATTTTCCTGAAACGCGATGAATATATGTTGTGGTGCTGACACCCCCTGTGATGCTATCTGCATGTTAATAACCCAGCAGCATTACTTTGAATACTGTCTGTGGGCATCGTCAACCATGATAATGTTGATTTACCACCTTGACTCATAAAAGAGAGCAACAGTTGTTCTTTGGCAAGTGACGGAGTCATTACTGGCATCCACAACCAAAGTTTTGTTAGTATTACTTTACTTGCATTAACGGCAGCATCACGCCATATTGCATCAATGTCGGTGTCTTTTCTAACAAGCACCATGGTGTGTTTAGCGCCAAATATAACTTTTCTAACATTTCGGCAGAACCCAAATATATGTGATAGTGGAATCACACACGAGAACTCGTCATCTCCGTTTAACATTGTTTAACGCGATGCGAATCCCAAGTTGAAGTTTTCATTCATTGATGCAACTTCAGTTCCAGCTGCATTTAGTGTTACGTTTCTGCTTTCTGGATGATCAGTTGTATCCTTTGCAAACATCATTGATGGACCAGCTGATCTAGAGTTATCATCGCTGTATCTTGCAAGGCCAAGTATCGTCGTGGCAACATCAACATTTTCGAGACATGAATCAATATTCTATCCGTCAATGATGTATGTGGCATTGTTAAATAATGCTATGACGCCATTATTAACAAAACCAACTCGACCACCAATTCCGTACGCTGTATCATCTGCTTTGAAAAGTCTACCTTCGATCTCAATGAATGCCTCAGCGGGTAAGAAATATATATTTGTATCCTGAACTTGCAACTCAATTCTTCCTCGTGCGTTAGGTACACATGCGTCATAAGAATAATACTGATAATTACGTACCGATTCATCTTTGAGAACTGGTGCGTCCATGTCGAATGCGAGATATACGTTTAAACATTTTATTATACTTGTTATCGTCTAACACGAAGACTTCCTGCTATCAGAGTAGCAGTTATATTTTTTTCTTTTTCTGATAGGGGTACACCAGCCAACTCTGCTAGTTTTTTATTCGCCGCTTGATTCATTATTTTACTAATATTTGCAGGCATAACTTCAGTGCTGGGTAATTTTACTGGCTGAGGTCGGACAGCTGGCAGTCTGCGTATTAATCGTGTTAGTCTGTCCTTGATTGCCGAGAATGCTTTACCGGCAACATCACCAACAACACCAATACCTTTATCACGAACAACATCAATAGCTTTCATTCCCAGTTGCTTTACAATATGTATTGCTTTCGGAGCTATCCTTCTAAATAGATCCTGAACAACATCAGCAAGTCCATCTCCGCAGATCGCTTCATACGTAGGTAATCGCGAATTTATCACCCTGACTATTAACGGTCCACGTTGAGCATTATGTATAATCATCTTATTTTCTTGTCACTGATCTAATTGTATACCCTTAATCACTGTGGTAATTATCAACGATTTCATCAATAAGGGACCGATAAACATTAATATCCATGATACCACCTGTAAATAATCTCTGACAAATAGCAGCTGCTTCAATGATGATTTCTGGGGAATTATTGCCGGCTCGTTTTCCGCCAATCAGAATTTCTAGTCGTTCAACGTCGGCAAGGACGTTGCTGGGACATGAGGTAATAAGACCACTCCCCCTGGTACCTGTACCAATGCCATTCTTCTTCCTCATCTGTTGCTTGGACTGGTTGTTGTTGTTGTTGTTGTTTTATTTGTTGTTGTCTTTGTTTTATTTGTTGTTGTCGTTGTTGTGGTGATAGTTGTAACCATGCAAGATAGTTATCTATATCATTGATAAACTCAATATATCTTGGATCATCATTTCAGGCCTGATCAGCTCCGTAGTGTATGCGAAATATCCATTTGTACCAGTCTTCACGGCCTATAGAACGATCACGGTACTCGGGTTTCAGAAATTGCTCTTTCTTATTACAACTTTTCACGGCACTCACAGCTAATTGTTTTGTGTTTTTGGCGTTCCTGATATCAGTAATACTATTTTCGGTAAATTTATCAATCGGTGCAGTTTTAACTCTTTCTTGTTCTGGTTCTGGTTCTGGTGTTGGCATGCGATCTTTTATATCACCTATTTCAGTACGAGCTGAGTCAATACCTTCAAGTATTTCTCGCATTGGTTGAGCAGCAGCTATTTCACCTGGAATTTCTCTTAGAATCTTTTTTTGTTTTTTGTTTTTTTTGTTTTTTTTTAGTTCTTTCTGCTATTTTTCCAGTTGCTTTAGCGGTTTGCTCTAACGTGGGAAGAAGACCTTTGGTAGCCTTTGTAACAGGTTCAAAAATAACTGTTCAGCACCCTCTGCAAATTCAACCCGAGACTCCTGACGAGCTTGTAGTTGTTGTTTGACAGAATCAAGGACTGGAAGATATTTCTTAATTGCCTCTAGTCGCTGTCGAGCTAGTTTAAATGTATGAGATTCCATTGTTAGTGTTATTATTGATATAATAATTTAATTACGCCACACAGCAGCAGGGAGGACGAAAACAAACACTGAGTGTCCAGGTGGGTAAACGAGCACGCATAAAAAACGAAAACACTAGCGTCAAAAGATAAAATAACAAAATGAGCTAGCCCAATTACAGAAGTCTCGGTCGGTTAGTGACCTCGGTTTGGCGTTATTGACCTTGTATTTTCATTTTTGTAGGAAGCTTTATTTTCGCTAAAAAAAATTTTAAAAAAAAACCTCCTAAAAAGTTGTAGGATTCACCCTCCCTGCTGGTCCTTTTCAGGATTCGCACTGCTCACATCCATGGCATGAGGAAGGGGCTAGAAACGTGCCCTAAAAATTACTTGCTCTATCTTTCCCTAATCAGCTAAACGCGGCTGTCGATTACCCTGCATTAGCGCTCGAAACACTACACAGAATAAGATGAGGATTAATCCTCTCACCTTTGGCGTACGGAACGTGCTCACACTTTTGGACAAAATCATGGTGACGAACCTCAGAGGAGAACTGCTCTGATTGGTAGAGAGGTAGTCAGATACAATATCGACATTGCAGCCTTGAGTGAAACCAGGCTTGCAGAAGAGGACGAACTTTGTGAAAGGGGCACTGGCGACACTTTCTTTTGGAGCAGAAGAGGAAGTGAGGAGGGACGTGAAGCCGGAGTCGGCTTTGCAGTGAAGTGAGTGTTTGTTAGCAAGCTAGCTGTGCTTCAGAACGATAGGCTTATAACCATGAAACTCCCCTGTCGAATGGAAGAAAGCATGTCACGATCATGAGTGTCTAGGCTCCAACCATGATCAACCCTGAAGAAGTAAAGGATAAGTTCTATGAAGAACTACACACTATTATACCTTCCGTTCCCATATCTGTCAAGCTCATTATCTTGGTGACCTCCGTGCAGGAGTTGGCTCTGACAATATCTCGTCGGAAGGGGTCATTGAAAAGTACGGCGTCGGCAGCTGCAACAGCAATGGTCTTCTATTGCTTCAGACCTGCGGAGAGCATGAACTGCTCATCACCAACTGTCTTCAGCCTCCCTACTCGCAACATGACGTTATGGTTGCATCCACGATCTAAGCACTGGCATCTCATCGACTACATGATAGTCAGGAGGCGGGACTGGTAGGATGTATGGGTGACCAAGTCCATGTGTGGTGCAGAACGTTGAACTGACCACCGCCTTGTAGTCTCCAAGCTAAACATCCGTATCCTACTAAAGAAACGCTCTCAAGGCAAGAAGATTCCAAAACAGCTGAAACATGGCCAAGCTGAATAACTCCAACATAGACAGTCTTCTGTCAGCACTCTGGAAAACCACCATCAATCCAAGATACTCGCCAGGATTCTCCTCAACCGTCTCACATCACACCTTGACGAATGACTCCTACAGGAGAGCCAGTGCGGATTCTGAAGGAACGTGGAACCATCGATATCGTATTCGTTGCTATTCAGTTGCAAAATAAATGCCAGGTGCAGAATGCTGATCTTTTCTGTACTTATGTCGACCTGACCTAGGCCTTCGACACTGTTAGTAGAGAAGGCCTGTGGAAGATCATGGCCAAATATGGATACCCGAGGATATTTATCACCATGGTGCAGAAATTCCACGACGGCATGGAAGCTAGATTCCGAGACAATTGTGAGATGTCTGAATCCTTTCCTGACTCGAACGGAGTGAAACAAGGCTGTGTACTGGCGCCAACACTTTTCAGTCTCATGTTCTCCGCTATGCTCACTGATGCCTTCAGAGATGGTGACGTGGGAATAAGCATAAGATACCGAGCTAATGGCAAACGTTTCAACCTCAGGTGGCTTCAAGCAAAAACTAAGGTCACGACAGGCATCGTCAGGGACTTACTATTTGCCGATGACTGCGACCTCAACGCTGGCTTTCAAGCTGAAATGCAACGCAGCGTCGACAACTTTGGGATGCTTGCGCAAATTTTGGCCTTACGATCAG
This sequence comes from Megalonaias nervosa, assembly GCA_016617855.1. Classification (NCBI taxonomy): domain Eukaryota; kingdom Metazoa; phylum Mollusca; class Bivalvia; order Unionida; family Unionidae; genus Megalonaias; species Megalonaias nervosa. The sequence goes on along the minus strand of JAECUM010082173.1, from coordinate 8,339 downwards.
CACAAAGAAAACTGAAATAATGTATCAGCCAGCCACAGGAAAACCGTATGTTGAGCCAAACATGACAATCAACTACCACAAACTGAGCGCAGTGAGTAGGTTCACCAGTCTTGGCAGAAGTCTGTTCCAGAACGCCAACATAGATGAAGAAGTTTATGCTTGGATTGCAAAAGCCAGCAGAGCCTTTAGCAGACTACATGGCAATATCTGGAACAGAAGAATAGTCTACAGGTAAAGGTGACGGTTTACAGAACGATAGTACTACCGACGCTAATATACGCCTGCGAAACCTGGACAGTGTACCAGCGTCATGTCAAGAAGCAGAACCACTTCCACACGACTTCCCTCAGAAGACGCATCCGCATCAACTGGCAAGACAGGACCCCAGGCAGGCCTGCCCAGTATCTACACCATCCTGATGCAGTCACAGTTGCGATGGGTAGGCCCTGTAGCTTGCATGCCAGACCACCGACTTCCGAAAACACTCTTTCATGACGAGCTGGAACAAGGAAAACGCTCTAAAGGAAGCCAGAGGAAACGCTACAAGGTTATCTTGAATAAGTCAGTGAGGGATATTGGTATAACCATTGACACGTGGGAGCGAACTGCTCAGGGCAGGGATGTGTCTCGCTGCACAGTTGTAAAAGGTGCTGCAGCTTGCGAGGTCAACAGGACAGCCGCAGCAGAACAAAGAAGGCAGGCCAGTGACCTCAAGACATCCCCTGTCCACACTGCTATAGAAAATTCAGGGGGCACATTGGCCACTTCAGCCACATGCGCGCCCACAGACCTATCGATCCCCCTCAAACGTTAGATGACTAAAGTGGTCCTTGTCGTCTCGACGGACGAAAGAATGTAGTGCACTCCATCGGAATCAAACACAAAATACATCAAATTTATGTGAATTCATGCAACAACTTCTTGGTATGTTATTTCATGACAAGACAGACATGGCCGAGTGCTGTTCCGATTAATGTATCTCAAAATCACACGAGACCATGCACGCACTGTTCGACACTGTGCATGGTTATTTTTCCTACATAGTCTCTGCATTTATTTCTTAGTACTGATGTTTCCACTGTATTCAAATCCTAATAAATAATACGTTGATCTAAAATCAAAGGTGAAGTCATGAAGAAATTATAGTCATAGTTTAATCGGCATTTTGGAGACGCTGAACTATAAATAAATAAAGCAACGTGCAATGGGTCACAGATTTCACTTCTGGATCAGCATCAGTGCCTCATTAATCGCTGTGAACTGTCGATAAAATACACACAGACAACCAATCACAACAAGCTTGACCTTTTCCGTCAAATCGAGAAAGAAGCCTCGATGTAATACGCTGCCATTGAGTACAATATTCCGAACTACTTTTGTTTACATATAAAACTATGACGGCAGAAGGAGACAAAGTCATAATTGGAACATTTTCGGCCTTTTCTGTTGTAAAGGTGGGCTCCGCAAGAGGAGAATCACCAACCATATCAAAGTGACGTGTATTCATATAACCACTTCTGAGGATATTACATGACCGGACGGAAATAGTCGAGCGATGTTCCGATAGACATACAACCACACCGTAATGCTCAAATTCTAAAGAACAAATAATTACATTTGAATGAATGCTATAAATGTCTATATCTAACTCTTGTATCACAACCAAAATGAGAGAAGAAAAAAACATGCTCTAAAATAGACCAGGATTACATCGCGAGTTCTGAACTGAAAGTAATAATTGTGACCTAAGTCCTGTTATATATTATATTATATTATCATGTGCAGTGCGTGATCAGCCATTTAACAGCGTCATCATCAGCAACATGCAGTGCCTGCAGTCCACCGGGAAACTTTGTCAGTGGACAGTTGTTCACAATGTGTGACATGGTCTGAAGAGCTCCACAGCAACAGGAAGAGTTAGCGACCTGGCCCCATCGGACAAGGTTGACTGCACAACGACCCTGTCCTGTCCGAATGCGGTTCAGTGTGGTCCACAGATGACGTGGAAGGTTGAAGCCAAGAATGCAGATAGATGGCTCAGCTACGAGGGAGCTGTTTACAACATCTGTTGAAGACCACTCAACGCTCCATGCCGAAATAGCTGTCATATCCTCCGGCAACGGACCAAACCAGATTGGGCGTCTCGAAGTCAAGCGGACAGCTGGATGTGAGGTGATGTCTATGTACGGTGGAAGTTTCTCACTGGCATGGACCTTAGCCAATATTTTTGTGGTTGCTTCCTGTCGACGCAGATGTGGAGGAGGAATATTGCTAAGTACTAAAAGCCATGGTAAAGGAGTAGGACGTAGTGTTCCAGAGATTATGCGCATTGCTGTGTCGAGCTGGACATCAATTAACTTGTCGAATAACAGAGGGTCAGGGCTGATGTCCTGAGTGTCTGAGCACTAGCGCTCCAGGTTGAGCCAGCCAGTTTGCGGAATAGGTTGTTTCGAGTGCTAAGTTTTGCTGCAGTTTCTTCAGGTGGTTGTAGAATGTCAGTGATCTCTCCAGAGTAGCACCAATTATGTTGGTGTCGGGTCGTGTTTTATGTGGTGCCCATTGAGGAGGATGCAAAGCTCACGGTTCGCATGTGCATTGTTAAGGTGGAAGAACGCTGGAGACTGTCTTTGTTGCGCTTAGCTGTAGACGCCACTTCTTGAAGAAGTCCGGCATTCAGCAATAAGTCCTGCTGAATGGCCGATATCAATGGAGAAATTCAAGATGAAGTAAGTAGTAGCGCGCGCGCGCGTGTGTGTGGTGTGTGTGTGTGTGTGTGTGTGTGTGTGTGTGTGTGTGTGTGTGTGTGTGTGTGTGTGTGTGTGTGTGTGTGTTTGATTTTTAAAGTAGCTTTAACGATATTTCAGTCATATCGCTACGATGTTTGCTGTTTGGCAGTTTATAGCGATGTCTCGCTCTGGGGCATCATGCCACAGACGTGTATCAGCATGTCCCATCCAATCACATTAATCTGACGCCAGGCCGACCAGTCCTAAAAATAACATCTTATTCCTGAGCGCCAAGCGAGGCAGTTGTTTGTACCATTTTATAAGTCTTTGATATGACTTTGCCGGGGGTTCGAGCCCGTTACCTCCTGCATCCTAGTCGGATGTTCTAACCACTTACCATCGGAGCGGTCGCGGAAGTAATATAAAAAAATGCTTTGTCAATCAAGAAATAACATTAAATCAGTTATTTCCGGTGTGTCGTCACCGGGATTTGTTATTGTGTCATAACTGTGTGAATTAAAGAAAAACTGGGTGTTTGTTTAAAGTGACGCCATACAGTACTGTCATTTTCAGCCATTATGTGTGAGTTAGGGAAGGAGCTGTGGTGAGGGATTGTCCAGTTGGATGCTTCTTCCCTTTGTCTGTCATGGATGCTTTTGTAATTGTTACGTATATGTAATTAAATTGCTTGTGTGTTAGTTTTAACTTTTTTTTCTTTCATTACATTTTATTGTAAGGATAATATTTTTACTGGATTTGATATTTTTCCCAGTAAATTTAGTTTTTTCTTTTGACCTGTTTAGAACGCCAATGTTTGCTTCATTTTTATTTATAGCTAACCTAGTTCTTAACTTTGGTTCCGATTTTGTAAACATTGAATGAAAATGATTGGTCATTACCAAGATCATGTTCGGCCCACGTGTTAGCTAAGTTGTAAACAGCCTTTCTTTTTTATTTTTTTTCAGCGTGAGAATCTGATTCTTAGATAGGGCTATTCTAGGCTACGTGCTAAATGGCCTTTTTTTTTTTTTTCACTGCGCTGTTCAAATTAGTGATCACGTAGCCCCGTCACGTGAGCCACCATGTGATCTAAAATCGTGGGTTAAAACAGACGTTTTTTAGTAGATTAGTCAGTCGTATTTTACACCATTAGAGCTCAAGGTGTTTTTTATGTTGATGCCAGTTGATTTAGACTCCTTCTTTTTGTGGATTTAATAATTTATATTCTCTAGAAAACACACAAGTGCTCCTCTTTATAAAAATTCTGGGACAAAGACATTTAGTGGAAATTTATTCTGGAATTCCAAACGGGAACATTATAAATTGTGATTCAGAGAGGAACTGTTGCCATCAGTACAACGACCTCATCTGACGTCATCGCCTTCCATATTGGAACATCATCGAGATTCGAACCTGGATTCAATTAGAACTGTTTAGTGATAGGACTTATATTTTTCAATTGTAGGATTAATTTTTGGATTATATTCACAAACCGTAAGTCCTATTGCATATTTTTACCTTGTTCTCTAGGGAAATAAATTATTTTCTTAAAACATACAAAGTTTGTTGGCTTCACTCTTTTCTTTTGTTACTTTTGTACGAGCCTACACGTAACATGATAAATCAGGAGTAGGCGCATTTGGTTATAGCGCCCCGTTTTATGGAATTCTTACTTGTTTGATTTTTGGAACTCGATCATGTGGAAATATTCCCTGGCCCGAAATAATTTGTTACGAGTCTATGCTCGTACTGCGTCGTACTGATGTGTCAACAGTCTCATGTTGAATCACAGAAATAGTATTCCAGATTTGAATTCAGTATAAATTATAATGAATATCTATATCCAAGAATTTTGTCAGAGCACTTCTGTATTTCCAGAGAAAATAATCACTTGAAATCAATAATTTGAAGAAAATAAAATTCAGCCCAAACTGGCCACAACATAATTCAATTTAAAGTACCAGATGTTAAAGCACAAATGGTAAATTTCTGACAGTCACAAGATAATATAGTTCTCTGTTTGACCTCAGGTCACAAATTAGCATTTTCTAAAAACAACAATTACCTAATAGAAAATAACTTTCTGGCATAATTTAATGAGCCTTGTTTATTTAAAACATAATACCCTATAAAATTCACTTTGGAATCCCGAAAACCCAGACCCAAATCAACATGTTTACCTGCATAATAATTTGGTCAATGAACGCATACCCATAGAGGACAATGAAGCTATTATTAGGTGTTTACATCGATGAAATAAAATAAAAAAATTTAAAAAGAGTCAATCAGGTCAAACAGAAGTGAACTCAATTTTGGACAAGGTCAAGTCCAGTAAACAATGTTACATTACAATAGCATGTAATGGAATTTTACAAAAATAAAACTAACAGACAAACAATTAAATTAAATATGCGTAACAAATTAACCAATTATTGGGAGCAAACGCCACGGGATGAAGTGTTAGTGAGTTTCCACGATGCCATGGTTTAATTTTGGTGAATTCAGGTCAGAGCCTCTTGAGTGTCCCTGAGTTCCATAGTCCCTATTAAAATCGTGTGGTGTACATTGGTTGTGTGACTGCAGGTGCAGTATTTCTGGTTGTTCATGTCGCTATGGTGGCAAATGTGGTGCAATTTAACAAGCGAAATGTGGCTCGAAACCATGATTTGACTGGCCTACGGTGGCGTAGTAAAAATAATTCCCTGTGTTAGGGGAAGTTGTATACTTCTACGGAGTGTAATGCTGACGGTATGGAAAGTTGATGAAGAGAAACCATGCAGATGCGATATTGATAGACAATTTGAAAGTTGTGAGATCAGTGGTCTTGTATTGATTAGAGTAAAATTATTTATAGAATGGACACGTTGGGCTTTCTAATTTACAACAGAAGTTGTATGGAAGTCATTGGAAATTTGAGGAAAACGTATGACTTTTAGCGGAATCGCACCAGGGTTTGACACCACTCGGTCAAAGCAAATACACATGGTTTGTGACACTTTATTTGAATGATAGTTTTATCGATTGTGTTTTACCGTTGTTTTACATTAAGTTTCAAAATTTTTATAATAAACCGATTTTCGTCTCATTGACAATACTTGTATGTTTAATGCATTCATAACTGGATTGGAGATTCAATGTTACTATGCTAATCAAAGACTGGCCAGAATGATGAATTGGTAGCCACCAGCCTCATCTTTAGCAGTACTTCCATAAAGACAAGCTACATATTTTAACAAAAGGCAATATCCAACCCAACCAACACTGGACACTAATTGCATGAATTTGAAAATTCTCAGAGCTTCAGGATAGCATTGTGATATACTCCTGTATTGTCACAGAGAACCCTAAGATTCCTGTATATTTGACAAGTTATACATTTCAAGTTGTACGTAAACAGAAGGTTAACACTGGGACACTTCTTTAAAATTTTCACCTAAGTCTAAAATATATGTTCCTTTATGTTTTAGTAGGTTGTTACTGTATTAGTGAGTTTTGCACACTTGTGATCTGTCTGCAACAAACAATATTTTCCGTTTATAAAATTGAATAAAACAGTTAATACTGCTTTACATTAAGTAACATCTATCCCAAAGTCAAAATATCATCAATGTCTGACTGAAGTAATAAGGCAAATTTGATTAAGTTCCAAGACGAGTTATCTCTTAGATCGTCAGTGTTTAACAGCGACCGATAAAACTAGCATCTACCTTACAGTGGAGCACATTTATTTAGTGCTAAAACTTCTCAGTTAATAGCTAGACAAATCTAATAATTTCTGGGTGAAAACTAGTCCGATAAATCAGTCCCCCCCCCCCATCCGTTATGACACTGATGAAGGATTAATATCAATACAACATCTGGGGGTCTGATTTATCGGACTATGTCAAAAGGAATCAGTAATTTAAGATATAAGTAAATTCTCTGAGCATGCATTTTATGCAGACTAATAGATTTGAACGTTCCATATTTCCAGTCGTGGCTATCACATCGTAAATAGGAAAATATTATTTTTCTAAAAAAGATAGATGGAAATGGTAAAAAAATGTAAAACTCCAAAAATTGCATGTAATAAATGTATATATTTTATATAACCAACCTAGGTCCACAGGACATGATTGTTGTAAAAAAACAAAACACAAAACCCTCAAAGAAACAAACTGAAATTAAAACAAAATAACTACTGTTTTGGTATTGTCATTCTCTTCCGTAACAAGAATATAATTCTGACTTGTGAAATAAATACTTGTTGCGGAATGGGAGTGGGTTATGAATGAGACAGCCGATTCGTCAAGAGCCATCCAAGAGACCCTATTTTGTGGCACCTACTAACGTCAGCGGATATACAAAGGAATAGTGGAAAGAAGCTGTAATGTCCGCAAGTTGGTTAATGCCCCCCCCCCCCCGGCCGACCTAAAAGTGGGTCTCAGATAATAACAAAATCTGATGGATGATGTGAAACTTTATATCCAAACATGTTATCTAATAGACATTATAGAGATTTATAAGAATTGGTCAACAAAATAAATAGATAAATAAATAAATAAATAAATAAATAAATAAATAAATAAAATATCTATTACTTGTAACATTGCAATGCTTTCTTCCTTTCATTCTGTCCTTTGAATCTTTTCTCCTTGAGGAACTAATGTCAACACAGTTGATTTCTTACGCGCACGATCCAGATGATTCTTTTAAAATTTGTTGTCCACGCCGTTTTTATTGTCGTCGGACAGAAAGAAAAGGCCGAAAGAAACCTTTATATCCATCAATGTTTTACTGTCCTCAGAACTGTTTATTTATTACTTATTTTATTGATTAATAATATTCTAGTCTATTTTAGTATTCCTTATTTATTAAATTTATTAATCAGTATAACCTATACGTTGCCAGTTTGAAAAAGAAAGTAAATATATATTATCAAATCACTGAATGGCTATTCTCTTTCTATCTTTAAAATTAGTATTTCTTAGTTTCTGTGGCTATTACGGATGATGGGCACAAAATGACTTTTCAAGTGAATAATTGATAACTAACTACATACCAACCATAAACTTTTGAAACATGACAACTTTTAGTTACAACAAACAAACTAAAAAAAAAAAACAAACAACAACAACAACGTTCAAAACAATAAAATAACCCATTTATTTCAGAAAAATTGAGTAATGGACTTATAGGAATACAGTAGAACTAATAGAAATTATTTCTTTTATCTGGAAAATTCATCTACAAGTGCATATCCTGGGATATTCGTGAAGGGTCACAAAACTCTCGGAAACAAGTATTAAAATTAAATGTTGTACTTCAGACTGAAGAATTTTGTTTGAAACCCGATGCAAAAAATGTTCACTTGCTAACCGTTCACCATGTCAAGATATTGTCTAGACTGTAGAACGTTTTCACTTAACCCTTGTCAGCCAAAGAAAGGTGTAAATTATTAATGTGATAATGAAAGTTTTTGAGCATATTCCGGATCTGAGAAAATGTTGACCAGTGACGTCAGAAACGCGAGATTATTAAACTGCATGGACATTATTTACATAGTACTTTCCTTTTCATCTTGAAAATACTAATATATATATATATATATATATGTGTGTGTGTGTGTGTGTG